>VXAB01003523.1:0-28676 GCA_013399175.1 Odontophorus gujanensis
GCCCGTAAACCGTTGACACTGTTTCAAATACTAGTGCAGGTGAGACCAAACTCTCCTCTGAGGAAACAAGAGAATGTAACCGTCTTTATGGAAGCCTTGAAATGCGCTTGTTCTTGGTGCCAAAACATGGAGAATGTTCTGTTTTATTTCTTAGTATAAAAGAGGAAGAGAGGGGGAGAGAGAGAGAGAGAGAGAGAAAGATGGACAAAAGAAAGACATAAATAAGTTTAGGTATATTATTAATTTTAAAGATGATCAAAGTCAGCAGGGTACTGAACTGTTTAAACTTATCTTATGGTCCATATTTATTACAATATTCCACAATCCAATTCCACCAATGTGGAACTGGCACATTTCTTAATTTTCTGAGATATATTTTGAGTTTGATTATAAACTAACCTACTGTATAGTATCCTAAATGAAAAGGACCTGAGTAGACTGAAATGATTATGAAGTGTTTCTTAGTGAGATTTCAGTGTACAGCACTCAAGAGTAAACTACTGGAGAATAATCAATGGATTACAAAAAAATGTAAGTTTCCAGAGAGGATCTCAGTATCGGCCAACATAAAATCTGCCGCTGACTAACAATGCCAGAAGTAAGATGAACTCTGATTTTATAGATCATACACTGGATTTGAAACAAATTAAGTAAGTAACTTTTCACCCAGTAATAATCATTGAACTTACTAGAATAGCAATGGTTCTGTTCCATTTATCTAATCAGATAAATGTGTTGATAAAAACACATTTAGACGTAAGTCTAAATTATGCTAAGTAAAATTTTCTTATAAATAGGAACTGCTGGTAGTATTAAAAAAAAAAAAAGAAACCATTTTTTCTCAGTGTATATATTCTTTAAAAAATGGAAGAATCCTCATATCCCAGAAATCAGCTGAATTTTATTTTTTCTGGTGTATAATTGTTTTCATGTATTAGCTGAGAGGATTTGTTGCTTGTGAGCTACGGGAGATCATCAACTGACATTCATCAGGAGTAAAGTTGAAAATAATTATTTATAAGGATTGAGCGAATCTTCTCTCAAGTTTTCATATTTATAGTAATGGGAAAACTTTAAAATATGTGAAGGAAATAAAATTAAAAACAAAAAAAAAATCAACTCACACTTATTTTCTTCTGTCATCAGCTGAGAGAGAAATGGCCTATCCAACATTCCTGACATATAACAGATGATGAAGTGAGCATGTCACTGAGATAAGATGTTAAAAAGTGAGATTTTCCTGTTCTCTAGTTACACACTGCACCAAAATCATGACAGTTTCTCAGCTCAAAACTGTTATGGTCAAAGCCAATAGTTATTGTAAGCTGGATTTGAACCAATTATTTTCCAACAATTACTATGACAACTACAAGTAGATATAATTTACGGCAGTCTGCCTTCAGAAAAGACTACATATAGAATATAAATAGACCTCTTTTCTTTCTCTTTTCTTTCTTCTAATAGTGATTCTAGATTCTGTCTCTATTTGTCCCAGTGTAAATCTAAAATATCTCTGATGAGTACCCCATTGCTTGTAGCTAGAATTATCTCCCTCTCAGAAGGAGAGAAAAGAGAAGTGAAAGAAAGAGAGGTGAAAGAGAGGGTGGGAAAAAGGACAGGAGAAGAGAGAAAAGACGGGAAGATAAAAAGAAAAAAATAAATAAAAATAAAAGATTAAAAAGAGAAAAGAAAAAATGTATTTGTAGTTGTATTTCCATACATACTTCTGATCACATAGAACACTGATTTTTAGATAATTAACTTTTTTGGAAGGAAATCCACACAATCATTTGTTGGCTGGGAAATGTCGCTATAAATGTCATAATGGAGATGCATTTTGAAGTCATTTTTTTTTAGCAGAAACAATTTAGTCTGGCTGTATATTACTTATTGGAACAGTGTGAAAACCTGTTGATGTTTCTTCTTATAAGATCATTTAAAATCACATTAAAATTTTTCCTTTCAGTTAGCAGTAATTTTTACATCATATGTAGTATACTTTAAAAATTATTTGGTTAAAGAATATGTACAGTCATTTCAACCATTTCAGCAATAATTAAAAGCTATCTCTAGCTTTTATTTCTCATAAACAGGTGTGCTGTAAAACACTGGCTTAAGAAATTAACAAAATAGAATATAAAAAACACACTTTTAAAGTTCTATTTTAGAAAACTGTAAAAATCAGACTAAATTTTCAAGTACAATTTCTTTTTTTCTTTTTTTGAAACAATTTTCTCCTTTAATGATTATTTTTTACTTGTTGTAGAATGTTAATTTGTTCATTTCTTTTTTTAAATCTCAAAAGAATGTATCTTCTCTGGCTATATATGATTTACTAAGCTAAGTTGTAAAAAATTTGCAGTGGAGAAAAACATTTAAATAGGCAAAAACATATCTCACATGATTTCTTCTTGTATAATCACTGACTTAAGCAAACAATTAAGAAAGGAATAGTGGATTCAATAACTTGTCACTCTAAATTAAAAATTATATTTCCATTATTAACTTTTTCTTTTCAGAAAGCAGACAGTGATGATGTAAATTAGGCAAATGTATGTAGATGCACCTGCTGACTTGAGTCTTATAAAATCTTCTCAAAATACCCTGATATTTTTTTTTCTTTTGCTTAAGATAATGTTGTAAGGAATAGAGAAGCTGTCAACAGCTGGCATAAGTTACATCAGCAGAGCTTGAGTCAAGTCTTAGCATATAGCTTTCCATCCTTCTGAATCAATGGATTTGTGTACATTTTACGCTACAGTAAAGCTCAGAATGACCCTCTTTTCATGTAGTACCTAGCCAAAGGTTCAGTCTTAAGAAGCAATGTATCACAGAACAACGTTATTATTTTCATAGTTGCATAGAATGTCTTGGGTTGAAGAGGGGCTTTAAGATCACGTAAATTTAGTTAGGGAAGGCTATTAGGATTCTTCAGTGGGAAAGTGTCAAACTCTTAGCAAGGCTAGAAGATCTAATCCTTGGAAAGTCATAAAGGCCAAAGAAAAAGCCACATCTCATGGTCCACTGAAGTCCCAGACGCTTCTCTAATACTAGCTGTTGGACTAAGACCTCTCAAGTGCTTCTGCTATGACTCCTGTTTACACCTTAATATCTTTTGGAAGCTTAAGAGCAAAAGTATACTTGAGGATAATTTAGAAGCTAGGAAAGGCATGGATACCCTAATTGTTAATGAGACTACAGGGGATCCACTGGAGAATACTCATTCTTGCACTTACACAAAGCTTGTGCATGGCTCTAATTTATTGCAGAAGGAAATTCAGAATCAGATAAGAGGGGAAATGACTAGCAAGGACATATTTTTGAAGTAAGCAATCATTGTTGCTATGGTTATGAAAGAACTGACTGATGTCTTAGAAGGAAGAAACCATCAAATTTTATTTTTCTCTGTAACACAGAAAACAAGGAATGCTCATAGTAACAAAGTACTTCCACTAGCCACTATGCTCAGCATGCATCCCCATCTTCTTGCCTTTCTGTTCCTTTGCACTGTAACCACAGCCAGGAACTGGGGCTGAGAAATAAATGTTTTAGCATTATTTCATGATGTTGGAATGGCCCTTCTCCCATCTTCACCATCAGAAAAGCTAAAGTACTGTTCTACCTTTGATATGTGTATGGGCAGTAGATACAAATGTAGGGAAAGAAAATCAAGCATGCAAACAGTAAATTATCACACCTCTCTTATGTACATACAGAGTTCACAAGAATAAGACAAACTTAAAAATGCCTATATGTGTGAAGTAAGAGTAGAACTGCAATTACTATGCAGTGTATATGTGGCAGAGAGCTTCTCTTAGCACTGACTCTTGTAACAAACTCATTTGTGTGGAAGTTACATTCATTTATGTTTTGTTTTAAAGAAGTAATCTGGTTAGATCTTTGCTTTATATCAAGTGGTAAGCATAAGACTTTTTGGAGTCCTTGTAAATCCTCTGAAAAGTAGATTAGATCTTTCCAGTGAAGAAAGCAAGCTGGATAGGCTTCTGATGTTGGAGGGATACTTTGCACTTGCTTCTTTCTGCTCTCCTATAGCAGAATGACAGCAGTAACCTTCCAGAGAGCTCCCAGACAGCCTAGGCAGAGCACAGTCTTCGGTAATTCACTATTTCTCTACTAGTAATTCCATTAGGTAATTCATTCAATTAATTTGCATATATTTACAGAGACAGAGAAACTTCATGAAATAGGTGAATAGATAACTTCAGAGTGCTTGAGAAATAGCAGCCCAATCTAATGTTTCAGTACAGCACTGGAGCTTTTATGTTTCATGTGTTACTGTTTCTTCCCACAATGAAGCTTTCTAAACCGTAATAAAGTGGGAAGAGGAAACTGCTTGCAACGCTCACTGTGGAATCCAGAAACTACAGCAAATAATTTCATTTCCAAAGGAAACTCCTGAAATAAAGTGGCAGTCATTGCTTCTTGGTAAAACAGAATTGTTTGACAAAAAGTGGCGAACCACATCTTTTATTTGTTCTCATGATTTTTATTATTATTATTATTATTTTAAGATTTTGGGAGACAAGTAATTTTCAGGCTGTTACAAAAAAATAATCCTTTTATTTCTTCTGTTCTGGATCAAAATCTGGTATTAACATAAGCCTAGTCTATACTCATGAAAGACCTCCTTCCAGTTTTGTGGATTATCACCCTGTTTGTTTTCATATCATCATAAAAGTTATAAACAAAGAAGGGGTCCTTGCACACATATGTGTGCCATATACACACGCATGACAGTGATTACCCAAAATGAATTATACACCATCTTCTACTCACACAAGTCATCAAATAATATCCAATGGCAAAGGATTTACTGTTCAGTATTCTCTCAACTCAAGCTCCAGTTAATAAGTAACCACAGGCCAAAGGTGGAGTGCCCCTGGCCATCTGCCAAAAGCTGCAACTGTAAGTGAACCTCAACAACATCTGAGAAGCATTTCTAAAAGGTTCCCTCAGCCTGATACCATTCTTAAAAAAAGCATTACTGCCAATTCCAATGGATCACTGGATAGCTTCTTACATTCTTCCTCCTGATGCCCTGCAATAATGTGCAAAAACTAGTTTACGCATAAGGAAGATACCCTTTTATATACATTAAATGTGTACCCCAGGAAGGTATCTTTCTTGTTTACCATGAGTTGATTACATCATTCCTCCAGGTATTAGAGTGCTATATGTTGTAATCTTAGCAGATTTTGTCATGCCAAGCCCTCTGCCCTGATTCAGATGCAGGTGCAATACTGATGCAATGTGCTAAGTGCTGCAATTGTCAATGTGTGAGAACTCTGTTACTACTCACAGAGGTATACCAAACCACTTCTCTGCTTCATAGAACTCTTTATTTGCTTTCTGAGGGATACAGACTTCCAGTATTACAAGAAAATCTTTGTAGCAGAACAGAAAATTAGGCAGAAAAGAAACCAAAACTAGCCGTAACAAAGAACATAAAGACTTCAATAATTCATAGCCTCTTCATTTATTTCATGCATTTACATGAACAGATGACACTGTTTAAGGCCTGCTCAAATACTGTGTAGAAATAAAAGCGGGATTATTTCAGAGAATGAGTTGCACTCATATGTAACAACGCTTCTGATGCATAGAAAAGGGAGCTATCACACTTAAACAAATATAAATATGAATCTCAAAATTGAAATCTCTAGTATGCCCAAACTGATATAAATTTCCAGTATAATGTACTTTTCAGGAATATGACACTTTTATTCTCAAATATTCATGAAGTCTCATAGTTTGAATAGGTGTTCACTTACTGTCCTCTTGAAGACACTCCATAATGAGTCATACTGGACATTAAAAGCTCCTTCTTGAAATTAGGCATAATAATCCCCAGATTGACACTTAGGAAGCCATAGGTATAGCTTCCAAGATTAGATTTTGTTTGGCTTTCCTTGTGAGCTGACAGACTGATAGATAGTTGGGTTTATTTTAATAACGAGGAAATAAGAAACATAAATACTTTTGGCAACTACAGTAATCATAATAAAAACACAATGAAACTTCAATTTTCAGTGACCAAATTGTCTTAAAAGGAGTGAGTTTTGATAGTCATTTTCAGTATTCATGAGCCAGAAAAATCCAAACTGAAAATTTTGGGAGCAATTACTTTGACCTCCACTACAGTGGTTCAGGACCTGTCCCTGCTGAGGAACATAAATAGTTCAAGAAAAAAAAAAATCCTGGAAAACATATGGTGTCCTTTATTACCTGATCCTTAGAGAGATGAGGTTCTTTACTAAAGCCGTATTGAATGTTGAAGACTTTTTTCCATCACAAACTGTGATATTGCTTCTCTGCATATACCAGTAGCAGCACTGAAGGAATCAGAATGTAGAGGGTCTGTAGAAGTCATTACTGCTAGCCTGATGATGAAGGTTACAAAAAAACTTCTGTTGGTTTATATTAGAATCATTTCCACAGGTAGGAAGATGTTTTGAAATAAGCAAGGGAGAAAATAGATAGTCAAAATAGAAAACAAAAGGCAGAAAAAGCAGTGACTTGTGGAAAAGCTGCACAAAAAGAAGTGAGGAACATAAACATACATGGAATCTGTGTAACTAGTGGCCTTAAATTACTATGATGCATAGCTTTGTATATAAACTCCTAGGAAGACAAACATCTTCACATAAGTAGAACACTGGTAGTGGTGTTTGGAAAGCTGAGATTCTGTAATAGCAGAGTACAAAACATAATTATAATTAGGATGTTTACTGAGAAAAACACTGTCATTGTTTTATGATTTTTGGCATTGGTATTCCACATCATAACATCATGTAGTGCATTAAGAGTTAAAGAGTTAACACTCCAGCTCTGTGGATCATTGATGGTTGTGGATATGCCTGTCACAGAAGAGAACTACATTCCCCAGAGGACTGTGCAATGCTTTGCATTTGTACATATTTCCGCTCAGAGGGAAAGATAAAAACTGTCTGCAGTCACGGGACATTTCTCTTTCCTTTGGGATGGACTCAGCAGTGGGTGCTCGCTGCCGTCTCGCCTTCAGCGTTAGCGTAAGGCCTTCGGTTTATCGGACACTCTCTCTTGCTCATTTTATTTGATTCATTAGCCTCAATTCCAATTATATTGTATTATATTGTGTTATTTTGCTTTCTGATATCTTATTTACTAAATTAGCTTTCCTCCTCAGATCATTGCCACTGTTTTGTTTCTAGGCTCATCTCCCTTTTCCCTTTTCCCTTTCCCCCTTCCCCTTTCCTGGGGCGTGGGTCCATGGGTCCCCCACACGAATTGTCGTGGAACTGGGCCGAACCAGCCCAGTAAACCATTGACAAACACTGTGAAATTTTAACCAGAAGATGGATGTATGAACCGACTGGGTAATACAAACAAGAAAAAAGGAACAGATTTCCAATCTCCTTTGTGCCTTGTTACACCAGTAAACTGAGAACAACATGCATACACTCATGGACCCTGATCATCAGAAACTGCAACTGGCAACAGGTAAATGATTATTTCTTTGCTCTACATTTGTTCTCCAGCTTTTCGGGCCATTATTAATTCATTTATTTTTGTTAGAAAGAAATGATAATAGATTGAATAACTGATGTTTGTTATCCAAATCTGAAGTTAAATTAAGGTCTAAAAGGAGAAGTGATATATAGAACATCCCAGATAATTTACTGTCATAATTGGAAAATGCCTTATGATCCACAACACATACAAATTATCTGCCATTTTCTCTGAACTCCAAGATGTGTGTCACTATGCTTCAAACATTTGTTACATGCAGAGGATTCATAAGGAAGCAACTAAGCAAGATGATTATGGTGTATGCTGCCTTCTCAACAGGGCTGAAAATGAAATCTTCTTTGAGGGGTTCATCTATGTTCTCAGGGAATTCCCTGGAGAATTTTAATGGCCATTAAGAGTCCCAGCAGCAATGGAAAAGCTGGTCTATGTATTGAACCTAATTCAGTGCCTCTTCCCATCACAGCAGATCTGGCTGTTACTGTTATGCATGGATTATGTCTATTTTTCCCCTCCTCTATAAAATTTAAGTCTGTTATGTTCTCATCAAGGAAAATGATGATAGAGTTACAGAGATCTGTGATTAAATTTGCTCAACAGCAACCTGTAAATAACCTGCAGAACACTGTTCCATTTTTTCTTTCATTCTGTAACCTGCAGTGAGTGTTGACTTCCAAGTACTGTTCAGCAAAAAGGAAAAGTACACAGAGGACTGATTGGTCCTCATTTTCTGAAATAAGAAATGATGAACAGAAAGTCATCATGAAAAGCTCTGGAAAAGAAACAAATTTCAAGCCAGTGTGTCTCCCCTATATTTTTACCTGACTACTGTGAATAGCTTTTGCACTGTGGCTTGTCATTGCTGTAGGTCAACAAGGACAACTGCCTTGTATTTAAGAGGAAGCTGATGTACTCAGTGATCTCTGCAGAGTGAGGAGGCACACTAAAATGGCTGACGTTCATGGGTGATTAGAGTCAATAACTGCAGAGCCTCGTGTTGTCTTCATCTGTCTTCATCTTGTCGATAAAATGAAGTGAGTTTTGCACTGGGCTTTGACAGAAGAGAGAGAGGGGTGATTCTTCTGAACCCCTCTGCTTCAGTGTTGGCAGAAGACTCAAAAGTATGCTTCTAGGCCACAGAACAGCCTTGACAGTGATGGGATAATCTAGGGACACTCTGGATGAAAGAAAATCTGTAAAGGTCTCCATCTAGGTGTTACCAGACCACACACAGTATATTTATTTACTTCGACATTCTTCCAAGGACTGAAGTAGTTCTTCTCAACGCAGTCTGGAAGTGCTTGGAAACCTTTCCCACCAGATTCTGTCAGTATTTCATTGCTCTGATCTTTGTGCATTTGTATTCATGGAATTTATTATTGTTGCTTAACTCCCAAAGAATCATTGGACTGAAGCACCTCTCCTCATTTCTCTAACTAGTGCCATTTGACCCATTATACAATTTAATCCAGCCTCCACTTTTGAATGGATTTTCTCACAAGTGGCAATCTCTAACAGGGTCACACTGAGAGGCAACTCCATTGCATTTTACCTTGCACCATAATGAGGGCAATTTCAAAAGGCATTCAATCAAAAGAATTGGTGTTTTCTGCAAGAGGCTTGTGTTCTAGGCTTTTGTCTGTCCATATGGCGGGCAGTAGCTATTGAGACAGCTCAATCTGTGTCTTGCAATTGTGTCAGTTTTGTGTTTCGCTCTGGTAAGAATTGCAGCACTACAAAGGTATTCTTAACAGCCACTGGGAATTTTGCAAGACATGGGGGAGTTGAATTGCTCTTTAGCAAAATTGGTTGATTCCAGCCTTTTCAGGTGGGCCTTTTCAGAAGATTTCTATTTAGTTCGCCTTTAAGACAGAAACAAATGAGAAGGTTCGAATAGAGACAGAAAGCAAGGCAGTTTTCAGTGTTCTATTCATACTACTCTGTTTTCCTAGTTAATACAAAGCTGTGTTTTGTACTGTGTATCAGATATTAGAATTTTTTCTCTGCTGTAAAACAACACCATAGTGTAATATTTGCTAACCCATGGTCCCTTGACATCCATGCTATAATGCCATGTGTCTTTTCCCTATCTCTGCCTTTCCTTCTCTCTTTCTCATTTAAAACTCATGAAAGTGACTGAACTGGTACCCTTTGAAACTCACTGTCAATAGAAAAGGCACAGCATGAGTGTCTAGGTTGCCTCCCTTCTGCATGAGCAGCAAGTCTGCTTTTAAGGAAAGCAATTTATTGCTCAGCCTCAACATTGTTGCAAGGAAAGCATACCCAATACAGAGACTGACAATTCAGTCCTCAAAAAGTGAGCGTGAGATGCCTACAGGAGTAGGCAGAGTACCAGATTTTACCCAAGCTGGAGAGTACTTTCTGAGGAATATCTAATCTGTAGCTGCTTAAGCTCTTTCTTATGTTTGTCTGTACAAGGTTAACAGATTTTTTTGTAGTCATTAGGCTGAATGAGGGCCATTGGAGCACCCTGTTCTGATCACCATTCATTACAGAGGCCAAAAACTTAAGGCAAGAGTCTGAGATATATTTCCTTAAAGAAGTGAACTATAAAAATGATGATGTAGATTCTAACTAAAATGAGGTGGCACTTTAAAGCTTTTCTTTGTGATTAGGGATGGAGGAACATTATTTTTATCTTCTTTATGTTTTTTAACACAAAATAAAATTTCAAACACATTGAGGCAATGAAAAAATGGAAACTCAGGTCTTGCATCTATATTTGTATGCATCTAATTAATTATATTTTTCCATAGTAAGTAGCCCAGTTTGTAATTTTTCCAAATGTGGTAATACTTGTGAGCTAATCATTACATAATAGTTCTGAAGATGTGCAATTAAAAATTGAGTATATTTGAAAACCTTTTCAGACATGTTTCAGGAAAATAAAAAGAAGGAAAAAAAGAAGAAAAAAAAAGGAAGAGAAGGAATTAATAAAATGTACTTTGAGGCGCGATAAGGAAGAGAATTTCTCAGTACTGCAAGAAATTATCTTGGTTTCAGAAGAAAAAAATATTTAGCAACTTCATGACCATATCAGATTCCGTATAGTTACTTCACACCTTCTTCTTGTTTCATTTATGCAAAAGAACACCCTTTTCCTATCGCTCTATAATGAAGATTGGTACACAGAGTGACAGTTGCAGAGAAAGACGCCCACCCATACGCTAAGATTAAGAAAAAATGACACTTGTCTAGAGATGCAGGGCTCTCATGTTTCACGTAGCACTAAGGAAGTTGACATAGTAATAAAGGTTCAATCTAACAGATTTCAATTGTCAGTAGCATCACTGTATAGGTTAGTGAGGAAAAGACAAAGAATCAGTGAAGCACTGAATTTACTTTTCTCTTACAAACTTCTGGTGCAGACCAGAAGCAACATAATTATTCATTGTGTTCCTTTGACTGAATCAGGGAAGGAAAGATGATGAGAGATGAAACAAATAACAGATCTGCTTCAACAGAACCAGACTCCTCTCAGAGGTACACAGTGAAAGACAAGAGGCTGCTGACACAAGCTGTAACAAGAGGAATTCTAAGCAGAGGTAAGAAAAATTCAAGTCACATGGACAACAGCTGAACATCAGAACAAATAGCTCAAAGCAGCTATGGAATATCCGTGGGGATGCCACAAAATAGTTCGGTCACGCAGAGCAGTCTGATCTGACCTCAAAGTTGTTTCTGCTTTGAGAAGAAAATCAGCTAACATTATATATTCCTTAATTTTGACATCACAAAAGCTACACAGTTTTGAGTAATTTGATCACATAACAGAATGGCTTGAGTTAGAAGGGACCTTCAAGATCATCTAGCTCCAACTCCATGCCATGGGCAAGGTTGCAACCCACTAGACCAGGTAGCCCAAAATTTGTAAAATTTTGACCTACTTTGTACAGCCTTTCAGTGTTCATGGTGAATACAGTACGTATTTCATATATCTGAGTATGTATAAAATATGTATTTATATACATGAATGTGTATGTAAAACATATACATTACGTACTGTTATGACAAGCTCTCTGGAGCTCTGAGCTAACTGCGTGTTAAAGAGGAGTAATGCTGTAACTGTTTTCAGTCTGTGCTAATGAGCAATGAAGGAATTTGTCTTCCTGTTCATCACTCCCTCTTTGTGCACAACTATTGAAAACAGTCCTATTAGCTATTGACGTCTTCATTCTGCAGTGGTGTTTCCAGGGAGCCACATCATTCACGTTGCCATTGGTTTTGTTGAATTTGCAAGGAATCTTTAAGTGACATTTGTTAGTTAATATGAGTAAAGGCCTGTAACAGACCAAAGTAAGTGGTTTACTTCCTGATTTGTCTCACCATTGTGTTTCACTCCTTGAGAGTGTTACTCTTCAGGTTTCCTTCCTGAAACACTTATGAGACAGCATAGATGGCAAGCCATGATGGAATATTTTCATACATTAAACATGTGCAAAGTTGGGTATTTTGGATAGCAAATGCAGTTTGATACTCTTATGCTAAATTTTTTGTCTGTAATCATACACATGTAATGAATAAGACATACTGACACCAGCTACTCATCTTTACTTCTCTGATACCTTCTTGCCCTTCTCACAGAGTTAGCTATAACTGCTGCTGCCAGAGTTTATTTATTTTCTTATCAGTGGTGGCAGAGGGAGTGAATGCTGTTAGCAAAGATTATTTGACTTCGTAGTCTCAAGGAAGATTAACATTCTGAATCTCCATTTCCTGCTTCTTAGTATACTTTCGTTTAAGATACAAGTTTTTCTTCAACACTAAATGGGAAATATGATAACAGAATAGCAGAAATAGAAAAAAGTGTTGTCATATTTGACATTTTCGGCAGAAGAAATAGTATGGAACTACTTTGGCTACTTCTTTTCCTTTCTCAAGGAAGGCCTGTTTTTGTTAGCTGCAATATCCACAATCCTGAAGCAGAATTATTTGAAGTTTGGTGATAGCAACACTGCTACCAGAGACTTTTCCATCTGTATATTCTATAAACAGAGAATAAGCAAGATGGAGTGAAAAACAGAGTTCTGGGAAATCCAACTAGAGCTCCCATAGTACCACACAAAAAAGGGAAGTACTGTCAACAGCATTCTGTACAAGATTATTGATTGTATTTTCAGTTTAGATATCCCACTGCAGCTTCTTACCCTCAGCCAACATAACACTCAGATATATCTGCCAGGAAACAGAGGCTGACAGCTCTTAAACACCTAATATGCTTTCCTCATACAACCTAAATGTTTGCTGCCATTTTGTTCTTTTGCAATAGCGCATGGTAGATGTGGCTCACTGCCTTTTATTCTGGTAATGGCTTAAAACTCACTAGTATGTGGTCAATGAAGTATTTAGTATCCCAGGGCAGTAAAGAATTAATTTAGAAATTTTATCTCACGTAGCTTTATGTCTGACTAGAGGAAGGCACAGTCATTCTGTATAATCTACTCCAAAACTTTGTTCAAGATATGTTGCGGTCAAGTTCACAAGGTGAGCACAATAAAATACTGCAGTATCCATAGTCATTTCTGAAATGCATTAAGTAATCATTAAAAGAGTTCAGTGGTTCTCTGGCACTTGAAAATAGACAGTCAATTGCATTGGTTGTATTTCTGTCTTCTCCAGGACTCCTTCACTCAGAAATGAATAGTTCTCCATCCCATGGAAATATTTTTGTCTTCTTTTTTTGAGAAGACGTGAGACAAGGGATTTTTTAAGAGGATCACCATTTTTCTTTTCTCAGTCTCTTCCTTTTGCAGCAGCTGGCCACCAGGAAACTATTTGCAGAAGGGCTCTCATCTCACAGTGGGAAAGCGAGTGCCTATTTTCTCTGCTACAGCACTCAGTTGTGTGACTGCCTAAACCTCTTTGTTCATCCTCATCTGAAGCAGTACTGCAGGCGCAAGTAGAGAAGTCTGATAACCTTTTCTCCCCCAAGTGCCAAGATACGGCTTAAAAAATTCAAAATACACTTTGAGTGCAATCGGGAATATTTTTAATAGCTCATTTCATCTGCAGAAACAAGCCACTCCCAATATTGCTTGTCAAATTATGCATTTACATCATGCACTAATGAGCAGTAGTTGATTAGTAATCTTGCAGAATGAAACTCCTTCCCTTGGCATTTCTCCAGCAGAAATACACATGAATGACTGAAAATTCAAAGTGTAAAATCTGATTGCATCTTCCTATTTATAACTTCATATGCATTAAAATGGTTCCCTAACAAACCCAGAAGGTATGGAGCTACCACTGATAGCCACTGGCAGCTATGCACCGAAACAATATAGTTTGCTCTCCCCCTGGACAGCCATAATATTTAATTATGTGACATCAATTAACCAGCCCTTCACTATCCTATACTTTTGTATTATCTGCATAAATCCTAATTTTCTACAGTTTTGCATCATAGCTATTTGATCGTCTTTTCTTATTCCTGAATTTTATTATGATTGCCTGAAGTTATCTTTATTTAGCTCTTAGATCTAAGAACATTTATATACTGCTACTATCAATCTGGCTGTTTTCAAAGGAAAACAAAGGCTAGAAGAAGTAACAACCCACTAAATGGAGTCAAAAGGACTTTTCACAGCCAGATTCCTCTCTCCCTCTTCCCGCTACAGAAGTCAACACGGAAATAAGATAGTAGCAAGAATTAAAGCTCTTCTCATAGTCTCTTTGTTAACAGCATAATTCTCTCCAGCTGAGCCCAGCCACACTTCCAAGGGCAAGGAAACTGCACTAATTATTTTGCACAGGGTTTCAGTGTTAACCCTTAAGAGGTAAATCTGTAAAATTTCTCACCTATCTTTATTAAGTACTTGGATCCAATTTACTTTACACTGTATTTACAACACAGAAAAAAGAAAAAAAGGTAACAACGTAAGAAGTTTATAGACATACAATAAATGAGAAAATAATTGCCATAATGAAGAGATATGATATTCTTATTGTCTGGAAAATTCCTCCAATATATCTTCATTAAGTTTTATGAGCTGTAGGGTAGATTTGCTGACAGCCATTTCTGTCAGTACTGAAATAAGGAGTTAAAGGAACTCAGATTACTCCTAAAGGTCATCCAAAAATTAATATTATGACAGTCAGTTAGGAAGTTATGGTTTCACAGTGTCCAAAGTTTAAAATAGTAATAAATAATAATAATTGTTAGTAACTTCAGAGTCGCTGAGGTTGCATGTTTTTAAAAATGTGCTGATAAAATTATATTACTGTTTAAAATGTTCTCACAACGCAATTGTGAGAACATATAGATCTTTGTTTCTGTATAGTTGATGAAACAACAAGTGGGTATGATCCTTCTAAACCATCCCTATAATTAACCATGTGTAAGACACCTTTCAATTATTTAATCAGCATACTTCAACTCAATTGTATTTTCCATCTGAATGCCTGGTCTGACCACAAAACCTTACACTTCGAAGGTGTAACAGGGCCCACATTTTCCCCTGATTGTGGATCAAGGTTTGCAGCCAGGTTACTAACACTGGGTTTTGGTTTAAAATCTAAATACAAGATTCTCAACTTAAAAGTCTGTAAGAATAGTCACAGAACCCCAGAACTGTAGGGGTTGGAAGGGACCTCTAGAGATCCTGGAGTCCACCCCCCCTGCCAAAGCAGCTCCCTAGCCCAGGTTGCACAGGTAGGCATCCAGGTGGGTCTGGAACATCTCCAGAGAAGGAGACTCCGACACCTCTCTGTGCAGCCTGTGCCAGTGCTCCATCACTGCACTGTGAAGAAGTTTCCATGCACATTTGTGTGGAACTTCCTATGCTTCAGTTTGTGGCCATTTCCCCTCGTCCCATCTCCACACACTGCTGAGAAGAGTCCGGCCTCATCCCTTTGCCTCCCACTCCTTTGACAAAACACAAATGTATGCGTGAATGTGAGGATGACACATAACATCCCAAGAGTCTTTATAAATGTGACTGTACACTTTTCAGCTAGTTTTCCAACTAGCACATAATTCACTCAGTGAAAAATGTTTAAGAGCCTTGCTCTTTAACTATCTTAATCTTTGCATTCTACTAAAAGAGATATTCTGTAAAAAATGTGGTGTCCTATCACACCAAACTGTTAACTGAGGAAATTCAGTAAATACAGTCTGGAGGCTGTCACAGCTGTAAATCTCCAAGAGAACAAGATTCTAAAATTGGAATCATTCTAGCATAAGTTACACTTAAGAAAAAGTCCAAATTGGGATTCAGTATGCTGGGATACAAAGTTGCTTTCCATCATTCTCCCTGTTAATACTGTTATGAGGAGCTGGAACACATTCCAGACTGTTTTTAGGTATATGCAAAAAAGATGTCGAAAATCAGTTCATACTTCACTTATTTATTTATTTATTTAGTTTTTAGAAACATATATCCCAATTATCTTAGCCTTTGGATGCTTATTATCATATTTTTAGAACCCCTGGAGAATAGGAACTTGTTTCAAATCAGTGTTACATAAGGAAAGCTTATCTGTAAATATTAATAATTTACCTGTCAGAGGTTTTGAAAGACCCTATTCTGATCCCAATCAAGCATTCCTTTCTGCTGATATTTAGTATGGTTTTTCTTCATTTCAGTAATGCTTGCAGTAGATGTTATACGCAGTGTGAGGAGTAATAATACAGTATCATACAATTGTGTGCCATTATGACAGGCTTTATAATATGCCATTTAAAGCACAAAATTTTATAGATTGACATTAAGTGGACTTAATTGCTACAATTACGTATCTCTGCATGAACATGTACATGTAGGGAAACGTTTATATATGCACACATGTATGTGTATTACACTTCAGAAATATATGTCTGGACATAGTAGATAGTCACTGTTTTAAATACTGATTTATATATCTAGGACTACAGTCCTATATGGCATTGCCATTTTCTTCCATAGCAGAAACATTTTATATTTCCCATTCTTAAAGCATGAATAGGGATATACTGAAACACTCACTTCATGACTGGTACATGTAGCTAAATTAATATTTAAGGCTTATTGTACCACTACATTTGACTCTTGCAACTTACGTTATTTCTTTCCTCAATCTTCCCGTATTTGTTAGTTTCCTGAAAACATCAGTTCCTTGACATGTGTGGATATTTGAGAATGTCTAATTCTGCCTCAATGGAAAGGAATTAAGTTCCCTGGGTTGTACAGGCCACAGGAACACTGAGGGATGAGCAGCTGTAACTGCTGTCATATATCCCATGAAAACATTTCAAAGCAAAAGTTTCACAGGAGTGCAAATCAGGATGTGTTTTAACCCAGCAGGAAGCTCAGTTCAACACAGTCATTTACTCACTATCCACTTCAGAGAGGGTTGGGGGAGAGAACAGAAAATAAATTAGTAAAGAAATAGATAAGATAGATAGATAGATAGATAGATAGATAGATAGATAGATAGATAGATAGATAGATAGTGGTTTTTTTATATATAATATATATATATATATATGTGCATGTGTATATACCAAACGTGATACAGAAGCAACTGCTCACCTCCCATCAACGAATGCCCAGGCAGTCCCTAGGCAACAGCTGCCCATCCAGCCAACTCCCCACTGATCTTCGAATATTTTTTTGATGATGCCATATGATATGGAACATCCCTGTGGCCAGTTCGTGTCAGCTGTTCTGCCCTTCCCAGGTCTTTGTGCTTCCTCAGCTCCCCCATTGACAGGGCAATGGGAGAAGCTCAAAGGCTGAAATATCCTTAGCTCTGTACAGCACTTCTCAACAACTGCAGCATTGGTGTGCTATCAGCATTTTTTCTCCAGAAGACAAAACTGAATAGACACTATGAATTAAAAATCAACACTGTTCCAGCTGAAACCAGGACACATAATTCATCCTCTGCTGAACACTACCTCTCAAGGCTCACATGTGTCTCTGAGGAGCTACTTAGGAAATTCACTTGCAATGTTTTAAATATCCAGGTACCAATGAATGACAAGATATGAGCCTTTCACTGTAAGGCACTTGCTTTCTGAAAGACCACTTGTGCGTAAAACTGCTTTTTTTGGAGTTTGGGTTGACAAGGTCTTAAAGATGTAAATATTCTAACAGAGATCTTTCACACTGAGCAAGTTTAAGATCACTGTTACTTTGCTTGGGAAATGAGCAACTGGCCAGCACACAGCCATTACTTTCATGTCAATGTTGTGCATGTGAACTCAGACACATAGAATTATGGGAGAGTGGGAATGGTGGTTCCAGGGTGAAAGATGCTGGATCATCTCTAGCTTTAATCTGTCCTCCCCTTTTTTCTTTCCCTTCATACAGCACAACCGTTGCACTTTTTCTATGTTCTTCAGCTGCAAGAGTAAGCTGATAAGGTTGACACAAATACATGTTCCTAGCTCTACCTCTATTGTACTGTACTTCAAACTACCCCTGCTGCCTTCTATTATCCCAAACATTGTAATGTAAAAATTGCTGATACTCTTAAAAAAAAAACAAAAAAAACAAGTGGTAATGGCTAAAATTCTGATAAATTACAGTGGGTGTTATTTTTAATAATTTAGCATAATGGCTGCAGCCTTTTCTCTAAAGTAGCAATTAAGTCATCACAGTTTCCTGGCCTACACATATTTATTGTGTCTGTTTTTATTGCTCATACCTTCAGAAGCATTTTGCCATACAATCTGACACCAAAGTCAGAAATCATGCAGAGAAAACTGCTAGAACAAGAAAGGTCACTAATTGAAACTCTTATTTTTTATTATGTTCCACTAATATTAACACAGCTGTAAGTGGCTCTGCATCTCAAACATCAAGTTGCCCCATGTAATCATCATTGCTGCAAGCATATGTCTGTTTGAATACATTTCTCATTCTAAACGAGGAATTTGTACAGAAATAGATAATCAGAGTTATCTACTTTTGAAGTGTTGTATAGCTCACCTTTTAATTCTTGATTTGTTTATAGGCAATATCTTTACAAGATTTTCATATTTCTGGCATGAATATCTATTATTTTCTCTTAGCTGATACTGTACTGATGCATAGATAATTATCCCTACAATTATTTTTATACCACTCCATGTTTCTTTTTTCTTTTACTTCCATTGCTGTGGTTGCTGCTGCCCATACCTAGGCAAAGTTCTTGTCAGTACTTCACAGCAGTCAGCAAGAAGTCATATTGTGGCTTTTAGAGCAAACCTCATGTTCAATATGCACAGCAGTCAGATTATTTACTCAAAGTCTACTTAGCAATCTGAAGATTCTGTTATCTCTTTTCAGTGTTCCTAATGTTGATCAGGAAAGGAAGCCAACAATAAGTTCATGACAATCTATTTTATGCCTGACCTTCTGTGTAGCCTTAGGCAAAATGCTTTTTCTGAAACTTGTTTTCCCTATCTGTTTTAGCAGTGTATTAATAATCAGCAAAACCAAGGCTCCGAGCATGGACGTGGGTAAGTACCACGGAGCAGTCAAAATGTACCCATCAGTGGCTGAGTTTACCTTATTCATGCAGCAGTGACCCAAGGTACCATAAGAATAAATCACCTAGTAATAAATTACTAATACACAGCAGGTGCTGTAGCTATATAGACCTAGTAAAAGTGGCTATCATTTTCGTTTGAAAAAAAAATGTGGTTTTGAAAATCCGACCGAAGGTTTTACAGAAACAACAAAACCGAGTTACATCAGGTATCCTGGTCCTTAGTATAAGACTAGACCCAGGGCAAATGACCAGTTAGAGAAACTAGAGGAGAGAAGCTAGTCTGCCCCGGGTGAAAAAATAATGCAAAGCAATATCAATTCACACTATCAAATGGAATAAAGAAGCAAGCTTTCCACTCTGCCATCTCACTCTTCCTTCAGCTTCCCTCCCTCCCAAAAGCAAAAACAAAAATAGAAAGAGTGAGAGAAATCTACCTCACCAGCTCTTGCATCTTCAGGGAATTGTTATTATTCCCATAAACACCAGTTGAAGTCAGAACATTCCTACTAGCAAAAAAAAAATGTTTCATGTGTACACTGTGCAATAGGAACGTATCACAGGAAAGGTGTAATGTTAGTTGTCTCAGTCACAGGTATGCTATCTGTCACTTCTAACTGCAAGAAGTGCTGTCTCCATTGCTCATTAAAGGAATTATAAACACTGCTTTGATTTCTCTAGACCCAGTGGCAGGGACTCCAGATGCATGTGTGTTCTGTGTATCTTACAGTATTACCAGTTTTGGCACCAAGGAAGCCTCATTCCTGCAGTGGAACCACAGCATTATTCAGGGTGCTGAGTTTTCTTCCCTCACCTCCACCTCCTCTTCCCTGACTGAAATCAGCAGCTAAACTGATCCAGCATTTCATACCAACAGCAAATTCCCCTGGGAGAGGGTATGCACATGGTATGTGGAGTGCATGGGGGAGGAGGGAGCCTAGAGAGGAGCAGGGAGGGGAGCAGATAAAGGGTTCAAAAGTAGAGCCATCAAAAATAATGAGGCTGTTCCACCCAGCTTCCACTGTAGCAAAGGAGCAGAGTGCCCTTTCAAATTGGGTGTCCTGGCTCCATGGCTGAAATAACTGGTCATAGAAAGCTGCAAGCAAATTGCCTTGACAAGTCTGTTACTGTTGTAAGAGTTCAGAGGTTTTGGACACTAGGTCAGCAGTTGCCAATCAGGAGGACAGAAAAAGCTATTCGTTGAGCCTGTGATTTCTACCTAGGCCACAATTATCCCTCACTATTCCTGTACCTCAGCAGCTCCTCTGATTAAACCAACCTCCCTTTTACATCTCTTTCAGAGTGCGATTCACACACTAATTAGTTGCCTGCTCTCCACTGAGATGTCAGACCCTCAGTCAATTTATCTCTATTTCAGCCTGCTCAGAGTGACTTCCCCAGTTATCAAAATTTAATCATGCCTTCAAAAATGTTGAAAAGTGGTCATTAGAGGCAAAAGGCCACAGGATACAATATTCATTTTTCTCTATCTTCCAGTCATCCAGCTGGCATCTATAATGGATATCCTGGGGGCTGTGAGAACACGTTGATTTATGCAACCTTGCTTTTGCTCTCACTGTGGTGTACCAGCCTGCTTTAAAGAACAGGTTTTAACAAGGTCTGAGGTGGGAGGACATTAATCATGGTAGCATTGTATGTGAAAAAGGGTGCTGTGTAGTCAGAAGAACCCCCTACAGCAGGGCAGTTAGATTTTTTACCACCTTCTCAGAGATAAAGGAGAGTTTGACAATTGATTAGACCTTTCTGTAACCTTGCAGTCCTGTGAAATGATGAGAGAGAAAGGGAGGGGAAAGAATGGTAAGAGGGGGAGGGAGGGAGAGACAGAGAATGATTCTCATACTGACGGTCTTAAATGTGCAATAACTTTATGATTCTTGACTGAAACTGGCTATCAAAATCAGTCCCAACTCAATACAGTCTAAAAGAGAAGATCATTCTTGGAATAAGAGTCCTTTCAGCTGTACATGTCAGAGGCAATCATGGGCACCAGTAGCCTGCAGTGACTCCCCTGAATACTCTGCTTTTCACAGTGAAACCCTGATAAAAATGGCATTGGATAACATCACTCCCAGCTGTAACGTTCCAAAGTAGGTTTCAGCAAAATCAACAGTGATGAATTGAAATTTGTTGACAATAGGCTTGGCTGGGGGGGTGATTATTATTATTCTTTTTCTTCCTTGAAACCAGAGGAATGATTTCCAAACCTGGGTGCATGCAACTAAATGCATACATTTGCATGCGATGAGACAGTGCAGAATGTGATGGCAAAATCTGAGAGTGCAAATCAAATACTTTCTTTTGCCCACGGAGGACTCCCTGGTGAGCGATGCATATGCAAATAAGCGTTGATAACTGGACTCACGTTGTTTTTTATTCTACCCTGAAGTTGGCGGTTTTGCCCTAGTCCAACATACAGAGGGGTCACAACACAGAATGGTCAGAACCAGGCACAGTGAGACTAAGCATTGCATTGTGCTTCCCCCACACTTCTCTGGCAATGTGACTTAACCCTGAACTGTGATCACTCTGCTATCTCAACCTTGAGCTTTTCTCTCTATCACATGCAATAATTGCCATTTTCCATTCTCCTGTCCTGGGATCTCTCAAGCTGAAGAAGTCTCCTGAGCTCTTGCCCTCCCTCCTCACTGATACTTGAGACCCTGGGGGTAAATGTTCAGCACAGTATGCAGGCATCGAGCTGAACAACTCATTACTGATATGAGGTAGGGAATGCAACTAAACCCTTATATAATGCTGGAAATTTAAGCTTGGTTGTCATAAGAGACCATTCTTCTCCACAGACAGAATCAAAATGAACTGAAGAGAAAGTTAAAAATAACACAAGATAAAAATCAAGAGCATCCTCCAATTCCCCTTTTTGCATTGGTGCACTAAAATCCCCTACCCAGCTGAGGCCAGCCTGTCTTACTAGCTCAGTTTTCCCTCTATAATACAGGTCACTGCCAGCTGCAAGAGAAAGTGCGGAGAACCTGTCAAGGGCAATCTTTACTTCTGTCAGATTCTGGTTAAGATATTACAGCTCAGTAAAGGAAATCACACCAGATATTTAAGAGCTTTGGAGACACAAAATCCAGGGTCATTTTCTTGTTGATTTTTTTTCTTTTTTTTTTTGACTGTATCAATACACTCCCCATGCCAACTTCTCCAGGAGAGGATGTCTTCCAGGGTATGACTCAGTATGTATGATTCCTTTGTGCTTCTTCACACATATAAGGGACTTCTGATAAAAAAAGAGGCAAGGAAAATACTTCAGGGAGGTAGTAAGGATGAATCCTAAATGTAGAAAAATGGAGTGCAGGTACGTTTACCTCAGTGAAAAATACTTATGGATGTATCTTTCTTGACTCACTTGAGGTTATCCAAAGAATATTCACAAGGAAAAATACCATTTATTCTTCTGGACTGCCATGAGACTGTCAATTACATGAATGAAAGAAGTCAAAGCATCTTGGGGAAGATTAACTACTCCTGAAAGCTTGTTAGTTGCTAGTGCTTTGGACAGCGGGTATTTTGCATCAACATCTTCCCATACTGTATGCCAACCACATCGAAATAGAGGCATTACATGTGCTCTCTGTTTGGTTGAAGTGAGTGAAAGTACAGTGCTAAATTATGGTTTTGCTCCAATTGCTCTGTCTTCCTGGCACTGTGGGCAAGCATGAAAGCTATAATTTTCATTAAAACACTCATCCAGATATTTGGCAGCGATTATACGATTCCTAGAACCACTCAGTCACAAACAGACAATTAACTCATAAAGCAGTGCTCATATTATATTTATTTTCATTTTTATTACAGACCAGTGGTACACAGAGAGAGAAGAATCTACAAGCTGCAGAGATGTTTACAAGAAGGAAACAAACACCCCAAGGCAACAAGATAGTACAGGCTATAGTGTTTAGCAGTCCAATTTCTCTTTCTTTATTTTGGTAACGGAGCAGGGTACAATTTATAGACAAAAAAAAGATTTTAAAATAAAATATAAAAATTACATGGAGAAGATGATGGAAGAGTAAATCAAGCCTGGTATTGAAAAATACTATGTACATCAGACATAATTGATGTATATATAGGATGTATAATTATAGGAATTAATCAAGAAATGCATCTCTTTTCCTGTGTGTATACATATATGCTAGTATATATACTTTTGTAAACATAAGTGCGCATTTATATAATACTGGAACTGAAAAGTGTCAACTGAATGTGAATGAAACTATGATGTATATAAATCACTACCAAACACTCAGCAACTCATCCTCTATTTTTCCTACTTAAGGATCCAAACTGACATAAAGCAAGTACTTTAAGAGACTCCATTTTTCAACTGGGAGATTCTTAGGAATGGACTATTAGTCAGACCGAATATATAACAGTGATAGTCATTTACATACTGTGACAACTCTACAGACACTGGCACTCACCAGAAAAGGAAACAAACAAACAAACAAACAAACAAACAAACAAAAAAAACAATGGACTTTACAAAACGTTTAAATCAAAGCTAAGTTCATCACAAGTCATGGAAATCTGAGCCGCTCCACTCCACCTTAATTTCACTTTCACACCTTTGGAATTTCACTCTGAAACTATTTTCAAACAAATGCATAACCCGAACTGTTGAACTGAAAATACTGTTTTTCAACCAAGAAACGGCTCAAAACAAGCTCCTGGCTCAAACTATGAAGAAGTTTGGGTCTGAATTTCTACTTCAATGTTTCATTCTAAACATTACCAAATTATTGTAAATCATAGGAGAGATATACCCCAGTATCCATAAAAAGGCAACTTGTATATATATTTCAAAATAAAAGGGTTTAAAGTGACATTTGCCATTTTTCATACATAGCAGTAACTAAAATGAAATTGAAGATTTAAAAACTCAGGTTTTGTCCATTTCACATGCAACACCAAGTATTTTAAACAAAAGTATTGTTCGTAAATATGAATTTTAAGATGATTCCTTGGTTATGGATTGTAAAATGGAATGATGGCACACAGTTACATAATCTTTTTGAATCAGTGTCTTCATTTCACTTTTTTTCCCCTGCATAAGGTAGCTGAAGTAGAATCATAGAATCATAGAATGACTTGGTTGAAAGAAACCTCAAGGATCACCAAGTTCCAACCCCACTGCCACAGTTAGGGCTGCCAGCCAATAGGTCAAGTGCTAGATCACACTGCACAGGGCCCCATCCAACACAGTGTTAGAAGCCACTGCCAAATCCTGGGATATAAGTGGATAACATGAATATTACTAGCCACAACAAAATACACACTTTCAAGATATATAGATAAAATAAGCCACATGTTCTATAGTAACCCACAAACAGCAGAATTATGACCCCACTATATTTATACACACGGGTGCAGTTTTCATACACTATTATAGTCTCATATTATATATCTTTAAATCATACTGTGAAGGTTTCTGCCTTCCCCTAATGCAGGCTCTAATTTAGGATGAACAACTACTCTCATAAAGAAAAACTGCTGCTGCTGCTGTTTATTAGGCTGCAGAAAGGTCTCGCTGACTAATGTCCCAGGATTAAATGAATGTGGAATAATAAGAGCTGATTTATTTGCGCTCTGGTAGGATAAAGCTGCCACTGATTTTACAAGAAACTATTCATCTGAGGGCTACTATAGCTAGTAAATTGTGACTGTTGCTTAAATTAGTCTCCAGGCCTTCGTGCAATCTACAGAGTGAAGTAGCAAAGTGGTAATAAAGCTATTGTGAGTACTTGGTATATTTAAAAGGTCCCACTTTTGTCCATGCCTTAAGAGATTCTAAAAGTCAGTTTTCAAAGATTTCCCACTAGAAATTCTACCAAACTTTGCTTACAATTTACCTTTCTACCCTGGGAATGTATGAAAATTAAAAATGCATATGCAGTGATAACGAAGAAGAAATCTCATACATGGAAGTTATTGGTTCTCTGGCTTTCCTTTCCCTGTACACTGCTCATAATATTGTTTCCATTTCAGCAGTACAGTGGACACAGACATATATGCCCATTCCCGAAATTTCAATGACAAGAATAGTGAAGAGAATTCCCAGTAAAACAAATTAAAAAAAAAAAAACTTTTTCTTTCAAATATTCCAGTGTTTGTGCTTTGATGAAAGTAAGCAAAAAAGGAACCAAAGCACTTTAAAAAGATAAGAAGTGAAATAGACTAAACAGAAAGGTCCTCAAAGTAACATACTGCTAAGCAAACCAGCCTATATCAATCAGACCCCTTTAAGGAGAAGAAATAATGGAAATCTTGTAAATAATAATTATTTTTTTCTGGGAAAAAAAGGAGTACTAATATGTGTCTGGGAAAATTATATTCTGATCCAGTAGAAGACTGTATACTATTATGTCAGACACTTGCTAAGATATGAAGGATTTTTTGAATTCTACGGACAATTGACCACATTCAAAACAAAAAATGGAAGCCTTTCCATTAAATCTGTAGATCTTCTATAGGCAGCCATGTGTCGAATATTTACAGGAGGTGACTAACTGGAATGTCCACTTCTTGAGAGAAAGTAAAACTTCCAGGATGGAATGGACTGGATAATCTATTCCATTACAGTTCCCTAGGCAATGTGATTTGCAAACTCAGATATTAGCAAACACCAGGGCAGCCTGGAACGTTGACTCTAGGAAAAAGAACATGAAGTATGGAGTGAGGTGGACATCCCATGGCCAAATTCTACGATTGTCCTGCAGGGATAGGCTCTTGATGATACTACCGAAACTGATAGAATATTTTGTTTTCCTGAACCAGCCCTGTGCCAGGAGACTTCCACCTTTCTGTCAAAAAAAAATATTGTCATGTAAATTTAGCAAGAAAAATGTATGTTTGTCTGTAGTTATTCAAGCTCCACCTGAAAGTAGGAAATAGTATAACATAGCCTAAGAGAAAAGGAATTCTGGGGGCAGAAGGATATCATTGCAGGCATGAAGGAATCAGTCAGTAAGCTGAGCCTCTTTCCCCCTTCCCCATAGGGATGACTATAGGATAAGATTTGCACACTCATTTATACTAAGTGCTTCCCTCTGGAAACATAGAAATCTCTTTAGAGTTATTCCCTAATTTAATGTGAGTGTAGTTGGCCATATTATTCATATTCTTGGTCAACCTTCCATGTTTTGCAGACAGTGCATTTATCACTGGCAATTTAAAAGAATCTGTAATCTGCTGCTTTAATAAATGTCATTATTCAGTAATCTAGCCAAAAGAACTTTCATTAAG
This sequence comes from Odontophorus gujanensis, assembly GCA_013399175.1. Classification (NCBI taxonomy): domain Eukaryota; kingdom Metazoa; phylum Chordata; class Aves; order Galliformes; family Odontophoridae; genus Odontophorus; species Odontophorus gujanensis. The sequence continues at coordinate 26,290 of VXAB01003523.1, forward strand.
TGCAGCCAGACTCCTTAAGTGTGGTCACAAGAGCTGATTCAAACATGACTAGATGAATTGGGCAGTATGCTGTTTGTGAATCCATAATTATGATCATTCATATATTGAATATGAGCAGACTTACAGCACTGAATTGGATATCACTCAGTATCTAAAAGCTTAGTCACCCTCAGCCCCTCTGATACCTGAGTACAAGCTGGAACATAAGGGAGTGGTTTTTTTCACACAAGAGCATGTTGATTTTAATATTAGTTGTACTTTTGTCTGCCAAGAATATTACTTCCAGGCTAAAGATTGTGTTATGTTTCTAGAAGTAAGTTTTATTTTCCATCCTTTACCTATTCTCTGAATAAACACACAGAACATCAGCTTGTGACAGTTCTTTGTTGTTAAATCCACTTCAGCTGGAATAAATTGACACACATGTTCTACATAAATTTGTGCATTAGAGTGTAGCAGTCTCTATTTCCTTCACGAGAAGGCTCTTCTGGTAACACTGCTACAGTGCTTTTGGCATCCATCACTAGAAACTGTTGACATTAATGCTCAAAACTGATTCTGAAATAACAATATAGCAGTTAAGTAGAGTATCCCCACACAGAAGCAACCAAACAATCCTAAAACTTCATATATGAGATATGACAGCTCCAGTGAAGAATTCTAGCAGTTCATTTTACCCTTTTTATTATTTTCATTGTTTTCTTTTAAAGTGAGCAGGATCCATTTAGGACTGCCTTGAAAACTCAGTCTGGAATTTCTACAGATGGTCATTGGCTCAATAACTGGATGGAGATCAACAACTAGTGGTATCTCCCAGGGATCAGTGCTGTAATTGATAGTATTTAATATCACCATCAGAGACACTGACAGTGAAGTCCAGTACACTCTCAGCAAGTTTGTGGATGACACCAGGCTTTGAGACGTAGCTGATACAGAAGGGACCAGATGCCATCCAGGAAGACCTAGAGAGGCCTGAAAAATCCAAATGCAAGGTCTTGCACCTAGGTGGAGGCAACACTATCAATACAAGCTGGGGGATGAAAGGATTGAGTATAGCCCTCTTGAAAAAGACCTGGGAGCACTGGTGGATGGGAATCTAGACATGAGCCAGTAACGTGCCCTCACAACGCTGAAAACCAACCATATGCTGGACTGTATCAAAAGAAGTGCGGACAGCAGGTCAAGGGAGGTGATCCTGCCCCTCTACTCTGCACTGGTGGGGCCTCATCTGAGATGTGGAGTCCACAGAAGGGAAGAGACATGAACTTGGTGGAACGCATCCAGAGTAGGGTCACAAAAATGATCCAGGGGATGGAACACCTCTCCTACAAGGACAGGATGACAGAGCAGCAGCTGTTCGGCCTGGAGAAAGGAAGGCTCCAGGGTAACCTGACAGCAGCCATTCAACATCTTAAGGAGAGCTATAGGAAAGAAGGGAACAGACACTTCAGCAGGGTCTGTGGTGATAGAACAAGGAGAAACGATTTGAAGCTTAAAGAAGGCAGATTTAGGTTAGGTATAAGGAAGAAAATCTTTCATAGTAAGGGTGGTGAGGCACTGGAACAGGTTGCCCAATGATGTGGCTGATGCCCTGACCCTGGAGACTTTCAAGGCAAGGCTGGATGCTGTCCTGAGCAACCTGATCAAGCTGTGGATGTCCCTGTTCATTGCAGGGGATTTGAACTAGATGTCCTTTAAAAGAATTTTCCAACTCTAAGGATTCTATGATTCTGTGAGTAAATACAACAAAATACACTAGCTGCACAGGGTAAACATCCAAGTGTCCCAGGATAGGGAAACAAACTTTGCACACTAGCTTTATTTAACTCAAGGTGAAATAAGTCTTGATTGATGCAAAGATAAATTCTTCCACATCAAAGTTACAGTAACTGGAGAAATTTTTTCTACAGATTTTCTTCCTCTGCTCAAATTGTCAACCTGATGGCTCTTTCCTAGTTTATTTTAACTTTCTAGTGCCAGAGTGGTATTTGCTGTAGTGCACATCAGAATATTATTGTCATTTTAATGGAGATTTCAATGCACATATTAAACAAGCAAAGCATGATGACTGCTGTTCAGAAATGAAAATGTATGAAGAGTCCTATTACTGTTTTAAGTGTTCTAGCTAGGTCCTTTTTTCCTTCTTTTTTTTCTTTTTCTTTTTTCTACCTGTCTTTATTCACTTTCTTAAATTGAAAAATACTTCAATCTTTATGGATTAACTTTTTCCAGAAAAAGTGAGTGATTTTGAATCAATGCCCAGATACACCAGCTAGAATTGTGGAGTCAAACTAAAGCAAATCTAGTGTTGTTTTCAAAAAGCAGCAAACTGTAAAAAGCACGAATATTTCTTTATTGGATTTTTACAAAAAAAAAAAAAAAAATTG
>VXAB01003528.1:0-12623 GCA_013399175.1 Odontophorus gujanensis
TTCAACAGTTCCCCTACACATGTCTGCATGGGTAGAAGACTGAACTTCTGATTTTGTGATGATCTGGGGCGCTGGCAATTATCACAAGACAGGAGGCACCCGTTCTGTTTTTATGCAGTTGTAGTCAAAACTATTTTAATATCCAAAGGTAGCTTTAATCTATGTGAAGTACTTCTCATATTGTCCTTGCAGAATACGTGACCAAACTCAAAGTTAAATTAGTATGAATTGCTCAGAACTCATTCTGGGGCTGCAAGAATCTGCACAAGCATTTGATTTAACCCCTAAACATCTAAGAGTGCTCATTTTGCAGATGATTGCACTGTGACAAAATTAGATGAAAAGAGTTTTATGATGTTTCACAGTTGAAAGTAGCTCATGGCAGTCTGGAGGAGTAAAGCACAGTAAACCCTGTCTAGCTGAAATTACTGCTTCTCTAAGCTCAGATTGGTACATGCTGGAAAGATGATTATTCACCAAGTGTGAAACTTTCTTCTGTTCCTTTGAAGCAAAATAATACAGTGACATATCTCTTTATCCACTGACTTTTTGGAAAGCATTAATGTAAGAAAAAAAGATTAAAATCTCCAGCTTATGTCAATCTGGAGTCAGTTCCCTGAAATTGATGCTCAATATAAAAATCTTAATAGGTAAAAAATGATGCATTTCATAGCAGCTGGCATAAATCTTGTTTCTAATGAGGATAAAATCCATGTAAATGAATCATTACAGCAAATGGTTGTAATTAGGATTTATTCATTTCTAAGGTCTCATAATTATATAATCAACTTTTAGTGTATTAAGATTTATATTTTCAATTCTTAATTCCATTTTATTCATTTAGAAGCAGAATTGTTGGGGGAGGAGTGCTTTCAGAAACTACTTGCTCTCAACTAGAAATGGAAGTTGATATTTAAAAAGGAACCATCTCATTCTGATGTTGTGAAAGGCTCCAATTCTTCTTCAGCAAAAATAAACCTTAGCATTTTGAAAGCTTCCAGCTTGCTGGAGTCATAGTGCCTGTCAGCTTAACATTCCCATACGTGTACATCACCTGTGCAAACCAGTGATGGACCAGTGCGACAGAAAGCTGTTGCCAACTCAGAATTGTCTGGACTATTAAACATCGTCTCTCCTTTTTATTTCAGTCCTTACCAAGTAGATAGAAGTAGTGTTGAGTATAGTAGTGGAGGGTTAAGGTCAGCAAACTGTCGGAGAGCTGAGTCTGTCTACTTCTTTAGTGGCTGTCGCATGATGAGACCAAAACTCCTCTGAGCCCTGCCATCTCGTGTGCAGCTGAGGCTCCATGACAGGTAACTGTGACAGTCTGAAAAATTAAGACCTCTTCTCTGTCGTCTTTATTAAAAACAAGAATTTTGTTTGCTCAGCCACCTCCATGCCATTACCTAAAACATTTTTAAAAGCATTTTCACAGTTGTTCTTTAGCAGAGCTGGAAGGCTTCAAATGATACAACGTAAATTACCAAAACACTTGTATGGATGTGGCTTGCTTTGAAGATCTAATTGTTGAAGGCAAGACTGAATGGATTTATTGGATCTGTCAGTTTATGGCTTGAAATTGGAATTGATTTTTGGTTTTTTGTTGTTTTTTTTTCCCCTCTGTTGAACTTTAGGAAGTCAGAATTGCAATTACAAATTTTCTTACTTCCTTTTCAAAGTTAATGCCACTTAATAGAAAATTGTAAAAGCTAATTCTTCATGTGCTGCTCCCCATCTTTCCTGCTTCTACTAAAATTAAATAAAAGCAACTGTACTACTGTGGTTTGGCTCTTCTTGTATTCAAGAAAAGTCCCCCGGCTACTACAGTCAGAATAGCTAGTACATCTTCAGGCCGCTTTTAATGATACAGTAATGTCTGAAAATGCTTCCGAAGTTTGGAGGACAGCTTTTTCCAATCTTTTGCAGGTAGGGTTTTGAACTGATGGCTGTCCAGCATTGCTGTTGGAATTTTCATTTTCTTTTCCCCTGCAGCATTATGCTGCAGTGCAGAAATAACTGCCACAGCACTTCTGTCCTCTGGTTTTCAGTTTAGACTAATGCATTTAATTTGTTTTGTGTTTTCCAGCAAGGGTAGGAACACACAAAGTCTTGGTATCTTCCTCGGTTCTGCCATTCTCCTGCACGTGTTAATATTCTGATATAGCCACCCATAAATCATTAAGAAAGGCTCCTGTATGTTACTGTGTAAAATACATACGATGCTACCAGCAGCTCTTCTCAGAATTGTGCTTGTACTACCAGAATCTAAAAATTATTTACCCCTCATTTATAATGTTGAATTTAAATAACATGATTCTTCTTGTCTAAGGGGTAAGTAAAATTTCCCACTGATAGAAAAGCTCTTCATTATAAATTTAGCAGCATCTTGTTTAGGCTTGTTTTGTTTTGCCCGTGTGTAAACCAAAACTGAAGTATTGTACTTCCAAACATAGGTCATCTTCAGAGATGTTTGTTTAAAATCCTTAGGTTTTATCTTCATTTTTTTCCTAAAACTCATGTGAATTCAGGGCAAAAGTATTTTCTGCTTTTCTCTACCCCTTCCTCCTGGGCCTCATGTCCCTCCCCTTTAATTAAGGTTCTGAATTCAGGTAGTCAAAACCCACGAGATTTAATAAGTTTTGTTGGTTTTTTTTTTGTTTGTTTGTTTTGTTTTTTTTTGAGACCATTGTGAAATCATGCTGATGCATGCCCTGTTTCCTACTCTTCACTAAATATAGAGGCAGGACTGGGTCACAGTGTCCTCTGTTGTCACTGGCACCACATCAATCTTCTTAAATAAGTTTAGCTCTATCTTTACAGCTGTAGGGATTTTTCCCTTCCCTGTTACTACTCAGGAGGCTGCTCCTGGGGCTCGTGGCCTGAATGCTTTGGAATATTCTGAGTATTTGGAATATACTCCTCCCTTCCAACCTAAAGATATATGGGTACGTATTTTGGAGCTGTTTATCCTTGTTACAGCAGTATATCATTAAACCTGAATAACTCTTCTTAGTGTTTATCTAGTAATATATTAACTGATGGCAATTCTGTCTTTTCACAGCCTAGCTGTGAGAGTCTGAAACACATCTGAGACTCTTCTGGATTGGTAGGCTCCCAAATACAACTGTTTGCTACCCAGTCCTGTTCACTTGTACCTAGGGGAAGGCTTCAGATAGTGAAGGAGCATGCTAGGTTTCCTTTCTTTACTGGAAAAACTTAAATACAGCGCACACTTGATTTCACAACTGCACATTATGTTTTTTGCTGGCTTGAGTAATCACAATGACTTCAGCACAGCTATGCAAATTAAACAACTGCAGCTTGACCTGAAAGTAACCTGTGCTGGAAACTTTTTGTCTTGGCCTTTTGCTGTTCTTCCGTAGCTTTTTCATTAATACTTAGATATAATCAACTATATATGTATTTCTGAATACTAGGTGATGCTGATTGATTTATTCTTTTTATGTTCTATCAGCAAAATTTCATTGTGTTTTCAATATTGCTTTTGGATTTACTTGGAAAAAATGTTAAAAAAAAAAAATTTCATTCACTCATTTGTCTGCTAAAAAATTTGAAAGTCTAACCTCCTGCCCACCATAATAATTAAAGATTGGAGGAAAGATTTGGCATACAAATACTGCACTTTTAATGAAGTGAGCAAATGTGCTGAGTTATGCTTGTGGATGAAAAGGTTGATTGATTTGCTTCATAAAGCCCTGAAGTTAGCCACCAGTGCCTAAGAAAAATCATGTTCATTGTTATGGTATGTCAGCTTTCTTTTGCAATTGTTTGGAAAATCTTTTAAAGCTTAATTCATGTATCACTGTAAATAAAAGTCACTTATGCAAGGCTCATCTCTCTACAGCACCATTTAATATGCTCAGTGTACCTCGGGGAGTGGAATGCACCAGTGGGAATGGCTGCTGGGCTGGGGAGTGACACACATACAAATCTGTCAGACACTGCATAGCTTTTGGGGAAATAAGTTGCTGTAAGAGATGGTTGCTGTGGAGGCTGTGCTGTCAGCCACATGTGTATGCATGTGCACGTGTCTCGTAGGTAACCCTACCATCCATCACCAGTTTCAGTTTTTTCTGTTTCTCAGCAACGTAGGATTTTCAGTGCCATTCTCACAGGTTTCAAAGCAGCCAGTCAGTGCCTAACAGCAATTCGCACTCCAGAGGGACTCTCTGAATGAGCTAAGCGGTGCTGGAGAACTTCAGCTCCACGTCACCAGGTGTAGATCTGAGAGACTTCTCTCTTTGTGTGAATATTGGTCTTTAACAGTGTGCAGGCATTACAGCATGACAGAGTTGTGACACTTTTGCTGTTTTCATTATAGTCAGCTATGTTGAAGAGTTCCACAAAATGTGAGGTTGCCTTTGCAGTACCTCCTTTTCCTGGTGAGAGGCCAACTGCCATGCTTTAATTTGTCCCTTTCCTTTAATAAGACTTCCTTTCCCAGTGTTCCCCTTCTCCTCAACTGGGATTCATGACTTCAAAATACCTTGTTTCGTTGATGTGAAACTGATTTAGAGGGTTAGAGGGTGAGTTATGGTAGCTCCTACCCAGGTATGTTCTTGTTACTGTGTGTTAATTTAAGGAATTGAACAGCTGCTAGTTTCTGTGGGATTAGCAGTGCTCCTTGAGAGTGTACAATAAATGTGCTGATGGATTCATGTCATTATCTTGAGTATATATTGACATTATGTGCATTTGGAACTATTCCTTGAATGCTTCTGAGAAATTCTGGCACTCCTTACTGGTCCTTTACTTCTCAGTGGTACAAGCATAGGCGAGACATGCTTCTTCGCCTTGATTTGTATTTCTAAAGTAGGGCAGGAGTCAGATTTGAAGAGGGCAGTTTTGCTTAACCATGTACATCTGAGAAGATATCCTTGAAGCTGTACAAGTTTTTCTCCTGCAGTTGTGCTTGGCTGCACTATGCATAGCAAAGACTGTGTATGTCACATTAGGCTCAATAAATACAACTCGTTTGATGACTTTTATTTCTCCTTTGTGTTTCCCTTAGGGTGTTTCAAAGATGACCGTATCGTATTCTGGACTTGGATGTTTTCAACATATTTTATGGAGAAATGGGCCCCTCGACAAGATGATATGCTCTTCTATGTCCGTCGAAAACTGTCCTATGTTAGTAGTGATAGTACAGATGGGAAAAAGGTGAGTAATGATACGTACTTTAACTTGGGAAGTTTAAGTTAGTGTGCTAGTTGGTGTTCTGCAGAGCCTAACTCATCTGAGGAACTGCGGACCAATGATGAAAAAAGGGATCCATACTATCATTTTCCTTTTCACTGATAATATTTTATAAATTGAGAGTTTAAATCTATGGGAAGGGAGGAAAAAAGATGGGAAATGTTTCTAGAAAAAGGTTTCCTAAGGTACCAGGGTGGAATACATGCAGACTGCTGGAACTGGAATGAGTGACAATAAGTGGAGAAACTACTTTATTTTCATGTGTACTTAAGACAATTTTCATTCCTGTAGAAGTACCATTTCTTGAAAATGTATAGTCAGGTATCTTATTGTTACTGCAGAGGCATTTTCCGTTTACAGATAAGAGAAACTTCTCAACATGTCATGGCAGTTCTTACCTTAGTTGAGGGAAATAGAAGCAAGAAAAATCATAGTTTTACTGCAAATAAAGGATATGATAATAGGGGGTCAAAAGAAGGAAGGCAACTGTGAGAAGAAGAGACTGGGGTTAATTTCCATACTTATGTGAATGAAACACAGATCTATGTGTATAGTGTGAGTCGTTTGTTTTCTTTAAATTGGGTATGTTCTTTGGGTGAAAATACTGTCTCTGCCACCATTGTTACTTCCTTGAAAAAGGGATCCTAAAAGTCTTTCTGAAGGTGTTTTTTGGGGAACATATGTTTAATGCAAAGTGTTATCTTCGTTTCCCGTATGCCTCAAAGTTCTATCATGACAACCATTAAGAAGGGGATGATGGAATAATGATCTTTTCCTGTTCCTTACTGTTCAGCTAAGAATTCAGGATAACGTACTCGTGTGTGTAAGACTTGGAGGAAACTTTGATCCTAAGTTATTTGAATGACTACAATCGTATTCCTCCTTCATGTCAAACAACATTGTGGCTTTGTTTAGCTAATAAAAACATGGATCATTTAACCTGTTTTCTTTCCCAACACAGAAGGTGAACCTCAGAGGAATTCTGATTGCTTAATATTCATTCTTTGACTCCAGTCAATCTGTTTAACTTATTAATAAGTTCAAACTATTTGAACCTCCCCTGGAGAGAGGAAAGTGAAATAACCCTTGCATTTGCTATCAGAGCTTTATTTAAGCCTCATAATAACCTCATAGATAATTTTGATTTGTGAGCTTTGTTGTAAGTAGTAGTTATTACAGAATCAGCATTAGTGAATTGTTTCCCATAACTGACATGGAGAGCATATGTTGTATGTAGCTCATTGTCAGTGAGGTTTATAAAACGCTGTTTTACACCTGTCCTGTTCAGTGATACACTGGAATCCTCAGATCTTTGAATTATAAGTAAGCAGCTTTTGATTTGACTTCTTAGTTTTGCTATTTCTTTCTTGAAAGATGGTATCAAAATACCAAAGTAATATCATTAAAAGGAGGAACAGCTAGAGACCAATTGTTTTTCTTTTAGCTCTCACACTGACTTCAGACATCTCTGTCATCCACCAAGTTGTTTGCTCCCATTTACATCCCCAAATGTAGACTGAAAAAGTGGGGAATGGGAGGAGTTTGGGCTTGCCTGGGACCACAGAGGTAGAATCAGAGCTGTGCCACTGGCACCTGTCTTGTGTTTAAGTGGTGTCAAACTGTCACTGATGATAGCTGTCAGAAGTGATGACTTTTCCACTGGCTATGCAGAAGCCTGAGCATTGGGTATTCATAGAACTGAGTCTGTGTAACTTGGGTATATGATGAAACAAGTTTGTTGTAGTTTTTCTGTAGATGTTTATTTGCTCTGCATTTGCCTGGCAACTGTCAGTTTTGACTGATGAATGCTGGCAGAGGGACATGTGAGGTGAATTGTTGTCCTCTGATGTCTCAGAGTATTAGTTTACATTCATGAGAATAATACCTGCACAGCTTTGAGTGCAGCATTCTCCTGTAGGACCAGTAACAGTGATGAAAAAAAAATAGATTGAGAAGAGTAGCTGTTTGGATACCAACAGTAGGGATGTTTGTTTTCTGACATAATGAGCTCATGCAGTATGTTCATATTGCATACTATAGTGATGATTTGTATCAGCGAGAAACAAGTGATGACTTAGCACACACATACGTCTTTTGGTTGTTGTCCTCTGTGTTTTAAGTCATTCCTGCTTATGCTTTTTTCTGTACTCACTGTAGCTGAAGGCAGTCAGCAAAAATACTTAATGTGAAGTTAATGTTATAATTAAAAAGCAGAGAAAAACTGTTAGGATCGAGATCAGTTGTTGGCTTGTTTTTAAGACTGAATGAGAAGGGCTTTGAATTCAGCTTGAATAGTGACAAGTTTGAAGTAAAAAATTTCATAATTCTGTATCAGTAGATGCTGACAGTAAACTTCTCTGCTATCTGAAATTTCATTTCAAACAGCCTTTAAAATGACCTGCTTCATAGACCTTATAGTGGAATAGACTTTCCATTTGCTTCACTGTTCCACTTCACCGATTTCTAAGCTCTGTGTATACAGGTGAAGCAGCAATTAAGCTCTTAATATGGTCTCTGCCAGGGCAGAACTGCTGTTTCTTATTTTGTATTATATCCATTACAAATTCTTGGATCCCAGTGAAGTGCCTTCAACTTTGTTTTCTTTTCAACTGTTTTCTTTTCTTGGCATTTCACAGTAAGAATCTTTGCAGTTCTTTGTGCCAAGTTTTGAAGGTGCTTTTTCTCTGTGTTTTGCTTAAAGCAAAATTGCAGATTCTCTGTCAGGATCAGTGACAGCAGGGCAATGTGGAATGTGCTCTTCTCTAAGTTTAGTGATTTACTAGGTTTTTAAGGTAAAATCCCATTAGTCTGTAGCTCTTTATGTGCTATTAAGATTAAAAAAAATCTCTTCACTGCTGCTTTACATAGTAGCTAATATGAGCAACTAGAAAATGCAAGCCCTGATCCTCACTTACAAAGAGTCTTCTACGTTGCCAAAACCTGTAAGGTTATAGTGGTTTGACTTGGGATTCTGACTTTAAAATGGCATTAGATCAAAATTTAATATTTCTTAATCTTTCCAATGCTGTAGCTATTTATAAAGGATTATGTTTCATTATAGTTGTAAGCTTCTGATCTTTCTGTAGAAAGCAGTTTTACCTTCTTTTTGGGATAAAGAAAAATGTTGAAATGTTGTTAACACAGATAACCTCGTAGCAGGAAAACTAAGGTAAAACCTCAGAGAGCAGTGTACCAATAGAGCTAGGTTGTACTCTTTCTGACGTTGTCACCTGGCAAGGGTGCTGTATTTATAAGGCACAGATGTAAATACAAATGAGCTTGTCTAGATTTTGGAGTAGGTCCTGTTTTCTACAGCATCCTACGGTTGTGAAGTGGTAGAGTTGGTGCCAAATGCATGTGGTAGTCATTCAGGCTGTTAATTCTTCACGAAGCATAAGCAACTGATGTGGCCGTGGCATCAGAAACAGAACTCAGCAGGAGCAATGGTTTACATATTTATGTGCATCTGGACTACAAATATTGGCTGGGATGGGAGACTAGTTAGTTTCTAAATAACGTTAGGCACGACTCCCACTGAAATTCACAGTATTTCTTAGCTGAATATCTAATTCACATTGAATATCTGTCTGGCTGGAAGATATGACAGCCTGAACTTAGCATCTGGCAGAAATGCAATGTTTTTAAAAAATCTTACTTTTTTTTGTCCCTCTTGTAACTCTCAGACCAGTGCTTTTTGAACCCTGTAAATAGGATGTCTGCTGTAGAACTACTTGATAATGCTTCTGGCAGGTCCACATCACCATCTGAATACAACAGAGAAGCAAATGGCCGAATTCTGAATCTTACTTGACAGATAAATTGTCATCTTGTTCGTGTGGGAACAAAGGATGTTTATGACATATGCAAGTCAGCAGGAAGACAACTGTTCTGTCTCAACTCTTGCTTTGCTAAGCTTCTGGAGGTGTTATAGTGAGTAGGAACAGGGGCTTCTGCAGAAAAGGAGAAGGTAAACACGTTGCTCTCCTTTTGAAATGTGAAAGAGGAACACGTGTTATCAGATTAATATTATGATTTCTTGTAGGGAGCTCAACGCTTGAAATGTAAAGATTTGGCTTTTTTTTATGATTAACCCTCTCACATTCCTGTTTTTCTTTTCCCTATGTTATTTTGCTGATACTTGGTTCTCTAAATAAATGAACGTAAGGAAACTGCTACTGTGCAGTTTTTAACCTGTTATGCTCTTGTTGCATTTTTATCAAGCTACTCTGTATCCTGTGTGTGCTGTGACTGACTCATTGACAAAAATAAAGTGTACCATAATGTGGAACAATATTTTTTCCTCACCAAACTGTCTGTAAGCTAGGACATGCTTGTGGCATATCTGGCAAGCTAAGGAGCATTAGCTTTGGAGATGCTTTCATATTATGTTTTTATTCCTGAGTAAATTTGTACCTGAGAAAAGTAGGCATGCAGCTGAAATATCTTCCTGGTGCCACAGCTCAAAAAATGAGCTTGTGCTGCACAGGTGTTTTAGATAAATTTCTGGTTATTGCTTCATGCATATGAAGAACTCTTCTTATGGAGACAGAACAGGTAACAATAAAGCACGTATCACAGTGAAATGTGATGACAGACTGAAATGTGGCAACACTGAGTTTTGTGGTTGAGGAGATGCTTTATTCTCTGTGACAGAGAAACATCATCTGGAAGAGCAGAAGCCCAAACCCACTTTCCCCAGCTGATAAAGCAATAATTAATAATTCACTATCTCAAATGCAGTGTAGCTAAGTCACCAAGGGATTGAGAGACAGCTGAGCACTGCTTGGCTGGGCTGCTCAGCCTGGAAAAGGTGCAGTGTCTGCTTGGAGCTCCCTGAAAGCCTCATCAGGCTGCTGCTTCAGCAGGGCACTTAGACTTTGATCTGTGGGTTATGCAGGAAGTGTCAGCTTGTTCATTAGGGTTATGAAAATGTCTGTTTTCTGTGTTGAAACTATTGTGCAATTGAACTGAAGCTCTAGAATATTGTAATCAAGTCTCTAATGACACTAGTAATTAGGACTTATAGGTTTAATCTATGAGTTTTTTCATGTTTTCTGTTCAGTAATCCAATTTATACATTTCCACATCCAACAAAAGTGGTTTGAAATGTGATACTTCATTAACATTCTCTAACCTTATTTTCCTGTGACTGCCTGCTGCCTGAATTAATGATGAGACTTACCTTCCCTTTTTTACTTACTGGATTCTGCAGTCAGCACACTGTATGTTGCTTCAGGTACTTGTGCTTTCCTGTGGAAGACTTCAAAGAGGCTGTCAAATACAGTAATAAGGTGCTGATAAGCAGCCTGTTGCATCCAAAAATATCGGTTACTCTGTAGTCTGAGGCCACATTTGATAGTGCTTAAATAGTCACACATATTTATCCTTTCAGTTCTTGAGTGCTGGTATAGCAAATTTATTGAGCATTTGAACTGGGGAATTAGCATTGATGCAATTCACAGAGTACAAGTGTTACGTAGCAGCTGGGATTACTTTGGCAGTATATCAAATATAGTGATTTCTTGACTTTCTGATTCTGATTGGTGTGTTTTAAACTCCAGATTTATCTTGCTATAGCAACAGTTAGAATGGCTTTTCAGTGCCATAGCTGTGCTGGGGGAATATACTTGCTGTGTCCTGCATGTGTTGTGATTTTCACCTTGTTTTTCCCTCAGTTGTTTGATAAACCTCAAGCATTCAGAGTGTTTCAATAATTGAAGCACTTTTGCAGTTTTATTTCTGGATCTGTTATCTATATTTTAATACATCTGAATTTGTGTAGATTTGGATCTATCTATACATCTTTCAGATCTGTTTATATCTCTCTTGCTATAATTAAAATTGTAAAGAAGAAATGGACTTCATGGTTGTTGTTTTTTAATGTAAACTACATGGTTGAAACCAGCTTTCAGCTCTGTGTCCCATTAGCTTTTTCCAGTCTTCTAACTTACTCATTCCATTACATCAGATTCAGTTTATTCATGTTCAGTATACGGATATAGGAAACAGTAAGGTGTATTGGCTTGTTAAGTCTTTCCTGATTTTGACTTGCTGATCCAGAATCCCTTGTGCTTCTTGAAAAGAACTTAATATATTTTGTAGGAATTCCTTGTGATTAAGAATTAAGAGCTATTATCACTTTTAAGGTGCTTCCTTTTCTACTGGGGTATAAATTATCCCAGTAATGAAGAGAGAAAATAAGAATCCATTGAGAAAACGTCCTCCGTGCCTTTTGCTCCTGTTTCATAGGGGCTAAATGGGGGTTTACTGTTCAGTTTGGAACCAGTAGTAAAACAAGTTCAATTCCTGTCCCAGATGTTCTGTTGCGTTGAAGGAGATGATGCAACCAGGTTGAAGTTGGGCAGGCAACATTTGCAATGATGCTTTGTCTAATGTAATGAGTAATGAGCAGTGTAATTAACCTTGAATTTCAGGGGGTCAGACCCCACAAATTAAAGCATTTCTCACAACGGACACTAAAATGTGGACTCTGATGCAACCTTCTGCTATTAAGCTGTCATTTGCAACCAGATCAATATATGACTGGGGAGAGATTGGGCTGTAAGGAATTACAGCTGCACTAACACTGATTTGAGTAGTGAGGATAACTGTGCAGAACTGAGTGTCAGGAAGAAAGGAAGTGGGAGAGGATGAACACTTCCGTGTAGATGGACTTTGTTGTTTTCAAGCGTGGATTGCAAGTGAGCTTATTCAGTGAGGGACTGTAATAAGTGAGCACATCTGCAGATACAGTTACCTTTTGTTATCCTCCAACCTCAGCCTTTCTGCATTTCTGCACTTTTATCTGTGGAAAATACCTGAAGGTTGTGTAATGGAATGGTACAAGAGTAGGATTTCAGCAAATCTTGCTACCCTTGTTTCTGCTGGGATATAATTGATTTTTTTTTAGTATTTTTTTTTTATTCATAGCATCTGGTATGATGCTGTGTTTTTGCTCTGGGAAAGAATCAGTGTTCATAACAGACCCATGTTTTAGTTGTTGCTCAGCAGTGCTGCACAGAGCTGAGGATGTTTCTGCTTCTTGTTCCGTCCTGCCAGTGTGGAGTGGTGATGGGACACAATGATCTGGGAGGGGACAGAACCAGGAAAACTGACCTGAACTGTCTGAAGGAATATTCCATGTGATGTAACATCATACAAAATAACTTCTAGGAACAGAGGCAATTTGGCTGGCAGGCAGCTGCTGCTCGCTGACTGACTGGGTATCTGTTGGTGGGTGGTGAGCAATTGAGTTGTGCATCACTTGTTTTGGAGATATATATCATATTATTATCGTTACTGTTGTTTTCCTGTTTTCCTGTTCTATTCCTCTTCTGTCTTATTTAATAGGTTGTTTTTTTTTTTTAATCTCAGCCCACAAGTTATATGTATACTTTTATTTTTTT
>VXAB01003528.1:14169-45339 GCA_013399175.1 Odontophorus gujanensis
GTCCTGCCAGTGTGGAGTGGTGATGGGACACAATGATCTGGGAGGGGACAGAACCAGGAAAACTGACCTGAACTGTCTGAAGGAATATTCCATGTGATGTAACATCATACAAAATAACTTCTAGGAACAGAGGCAATTTGGCTGGCAGGCAGCTGCTGCTCGCTGACTGACTGGGTATCTGTTGGTGGGTGGTGAGCAATTGAGTTGTGCATCACTTGTTTTGGAGATATATATCGTATTATTATCGTTAACTGTTGTTTTCCTGTTTTCCTGTTCTATTCCTCTTCTGTCTTATTTAATAGGTTGTTTTTTTTTTTTAATCTCAGCCCACAAGTTATATGTATACTTTTATTTTTTTCTTTGCTGATTCCCTCCCCCATCCCACTGAGAGAAGGGAGTGAGCAAATGGCTGTGTAGTGCCGAGCTGCTGCTGGGTAAAACCACAACACTTCATCAGGGCTTTCTTTGTGAAACATCTTGAACAGAGATATGAGATATCTGACTAGACAGGAGGGAGAAGAAACATTCTTATTCTTAGGAATTAAGTAAATGACCCATATATTTTTATACCCTGACTCTACCCTTTATCCTGTGTTAAAAAGCATTTCAGCAGTGTAGTCAAAACACTAGTATGGCAAGGTACAAAGCCCTGCTTTGCTGTATGAGGCTTTGTCCCTAGAAAGTTGTTGGTTAAGCACAAGAAAAGGTTCCTAAGCCACCTGGTTTGTAGTCATGATATTACCTGAAGTATTTAAATCCGATTTCTGTGCTGAAAGAGTGAACAGTCATCCTGGTCATCTTGCTTTCTTGAAAATTCCAAGGTAGCTATGGAAAGAAGAATGATATTCTTCTCTTTGTTTAAATGTAAACTTGGGTGATTAGGAACCATGCTAAACCTTATCAGATGTGGTGAAGTCACCAAGTGGGTATTAACCTCCTTAACTGATATCAGTCCTTAGGAATAAAAAATAACAACATCAAATCATGCGAGTGATTCCTCTTGTAATGAGTTTCCCAGATGCATCTATCCAGCTCCTTAGTGGAGTCATTAAGTGATATCAAAATATAAATTAATTTTACCATGCAGTATTTTACTGACACTTATTTTGTACCAAATAGAAATACTTTATGCAATCGGATGTTTTCTTTCAGCTTCCCCAGCACTTACTACTTTATTTACTTACAGTTGCTTTATATATTCCTCAGTCTTCTGTGAAGACTAATAAATCTTGCAAACTCTGCAGCTTTTAGTGGCATGGCTGCAAATAGGGTGATAAATCTAGCAAATTAACTTTGGTCCGAAAGAAAAGGTCATATGTGGGGAATCTTTCTATTAATGAACATCACATGCAGCTATTCCTCTCTGAAATCTGATCATAGTTTTAGTAGCTTGCCTGCTTGTTAAACGTTTCAGTCTAGATTATTGTGTATATGGCTTTCTGTAGGTAAGGCTATTGACTATACTGAAATGGTTGTGGCAAGGCAATTCTAAGTAGTATTAAAACGAGTTTTGTTAAAAAATTAATGTTTGCCTGAAGCTGAACTTTGCATCTTACACAGAGCAGTTCACAATCCCTTTATTGCAGTGGGCTTTGTTTCAGCTTTGCAGTTCAGGTGCGTGTCTGGTTGCCATAACTCAGGGGTGTTATGCTGCCTTTTACGTGGACTCCAGGATATGTTCCAAAAGCATCAGGTGCAAGTTCTAAAAAATTAATAGTATCTGGGAAAAGAGAATTGGAATCTTGTTTAGGGAGGTTTTTCTTCTCATTGACTTTTAGAGTTGCTGCCAGTGAACATTATGGTAGCTGATAAACCTAAGATGAAAACTCCATGTTACATTGGAAATAATCTTTCTCATTTTAGCACGATTGCACTGATAACTACCCTTGTCTCCTTTTAAATATTGTCTTGGATATAGATATTCTAGGCAAGAGATAGGATGTAATCTGTAGTTAATGTCATTGTCCCTTCTGTAGCTACTCTGTTTGACAGGACTGGGGACGCACCATTCCCATAGGGCTTCTCTGTATGCTCAAGCAAATGCCAGACTGCTTTGATTTTCTTTCCATTTAATAGAGACAGGTCTGTCGGTGCCAGGCGGATGAGTGAGCAGATGGATTTTCATGGGTGACTTGGTCAGATCAGCTCATGTTGTCTTACTGGATATATGCTCCACAATGATGCTTGGCAGCCTGTTAAGAGACACAAAAATGTTTATGTCTTCAAGTACATGTCTGCAACTTTTCCTTTCCTGTTAAATACACGTGAAATCAAAATCTTCAGAAGTTGGAGTAGTGACCTCCATTCCACACTCTGAGATTTCTTATTCTACAAAAATCCTATATTCCTGTGTCAGAGAGTCCTGGCAGCTCCTGGGATGCTATCTGTCTTTTCCTTCTGAATTGTGTCATGTTGCTGATTTGTTGTTGCATGCTGACAAAGAAGCATGGAACGACCTGCATCTCTGTGCTTTGGAGGGGACAGTGTTTGCCCAGAGATGAAACATTGCCATAAAGGCTGCTAATTCCAGGCAGTAAGGAAGGCTCGGGTACATTTTGGCAGATTTTTGATCTATCTGTGTAGCCAACCTTGAGTCTGAGGAGCTGGAGGAATTGTTAGGGCCAGAGCCTTTGCAAGGTTTTGGCACTCTGTCACCTTTCTAAGAGCAAGACGAGCGAACATCTCTCTGCACACAGACCCTTTCCTTGTACTGAGCTTTGACTCAGACTGAATTTACTGCCGAATATCTGCTAATTTCAATCACGATACTTTGTAGGAAAAATACCATGAAACAGTAAGAGTGCTTTTAATTAAATCAAGGACCTGGAGCTTACTGATTTTTGTTGTGGTGTTTTCTTGTTGTTTTAGGTACAGAATTCAATATAAGCCCTTTCTCTTCCCATCACCAGTATATTAAATTAGCTTGAAACTTTGTGATGCTGATTCAAAACTTTGGGTCCTGGCATCTTTAGCTTTCAGAATACCATTTAAAGGATGCATGCATGTATTTTGTTCTTTTAGTTAAAACAGTTAAGAGCAAGTTTACTGGGATTTGAAGTATTTCAGAGGTACGGTGGAAGTAAAAATAAAAGTTCTCATAGAGGTCATCAGCATTTCCTTATATCATAGTGTCATTAACTTCTATAAGGGGACTTGTGCTTGGATTTTGCTCTTGATGCCTTTTTAAAATTCATTCAAGTAACTTATTACAGCTTGAGTGCTGTCTGTAAAGTATATCAGAGGTAAGAATATAAATATCAGTGATAAGAATATATATAAAAATATCAAGGAAGTTAGTCATGGAGCTGATGTGGAAGTCCAAAATTATGTATGTTTTTGGAAACACATTGAAGTAGTGGTAGTGAGAATTTATGTCTGCATAATTTGGAGAAAAAACAAATTGCTTTTTTTGGTGGAAAGACCTAAAGATGGCTCTTGCAACCCCAAAGCTTGTTCTTGCTGTCTGACCAATTTGTTCTAACAAGAAACAGCTAGAGCAACAAGTTCTGTATCCCTTGCATCCATAAATTGCTCTAAACTTTCTTGCTATATTAGTACTACTGTGCTGTATGAAATATTTCAAGTTACTTCTTGTCTATGTGTTCAAAGGGTCCCTGAGGAAAAGGGGTTTTAATGTTCTACCCAGCTTAGGGATGTAACTAAACTTATGGTTAACTAACTGCAACATTTATGTAATCTTTTTTTCTAACATCGCTTAATAACTGATGTAAGTGTTTAGAACTGCTTCTTTGTTCTTTATTTTAGCTGATCTTTTCTTTTTATGGGTCATTCATTCTACTAAGTGAAATGTTTGGTTGTCTTCTTTCACAGTTTTGCTGAATTAAAGCATTAGAAGGGAGCAGAACAAACTAGGTCTGTTTTTGTAGAGTGAGGAGGTAGGAATCTGAAGCATGGGAGAGAAGGACATAAGTTCCTATGGTCGGTGAGTTAAGATTCTTCATTAGTGCATGTAAGGCTCCACTTCAGAATTATGTGAGTTTGGTGCAGGGGAAGCTAGTAAAGAAACAAACTAGGAGTGTGATAAATGTGTGTGGGGGGGGGGGGGGGGGGTCTATTTTTTAAACACCCAGGGGTTNNGAAGCTTCAATTTTGAAAGCCACAGGGCTTCTCGATAGTTGAATGCACTGTGTGATGGGACAGTTTTAAAATTCTGCTCTGGTGAACATGTTGGGAATTATTCTCCTTTTGTACAAGAAGGAACAGTTCTTGGAGAGGTGGGAGAAAGAACACCTTTTTGCTGCTTTTCTTGGTCCTTTGAACCCCAAAACTGTCAGTGTAAATTCCTGAAAGCTGGCCTTTGGTCTCTGTGTGGGAGATGGGTCTGGTGATGGTAAGAGGAACTCCTAGCTGAATCTGTATAAGCTGTTCTATGAACAATTCTTGGATGCTGTTCAATCTCTTTCTCCTCTCCTTTTTCAAACTTAGTTCCCCTTAACTGTTTCTTGATGAATGTGGTCTAGGAAAATGAAAAGACATGCTACTGCTAGGTAGGCCTGTAGTCCTACTGGATTTCATTTAAAAGAGAACAAGAATCTATTTGTTGTTTTGTTTTAGAGATGGCTTTTGAATACCAACAAGACAGTGTTTTCTGTTCAGTTGTTCTTCCCCTGCTGCCCAACTAACAGCTTGTATTGATTTTGATTAGATTTCTTTTCAGGAGTTTTTCAAAGGCTTATGAGCTAAGCTGTGCAGATGAGGTGAAGTTCAATTCACGCAGGTGTCATCAAATAGCTCTAATGCACTTGCAACTGTGTGTTTTAAACAGAGATTTCAAGATTCTGGTTTTCAGATGGGTTTTCTGGGTTTTGTGTTGAAATGCTTTAGTTGTCTCAGCAGTGTAGTCACAGGCATTGCATGAAATCCTAGAGATGGACCATAGCTTGGCTAATGTGTGAGAGATGTGTAAGAATTTGCCAGGATTGAAAAAGAAACACGGTAATGGAAGGATCCTGAAAAATGAAGTCGATGAAGCTGGGGAACAGACAGCAAATCAAGGTATTGGTGGAGAGGCTCAGCAGGGATCAGTGACTGGGATGGTAGCATCAGAGCAGGTGCAGATTTATAGATGACACTGGTGGTGCATGAATTGTAACTGGGGGTTAGGCATTTTACTGTTACTTCTTTATGTGATACACAGGTGGTCATCCTAGCTGATGCAGTTCCCCTTTCTAGCCTTAACTCAGTAGCTGAAAACTTTATGAAGGTGGCATAGTGGTTATCAGCTTGCTCAAACTGTGGAAGGGTGTTCATTTTCATTTTGACTTGAATGAGGAATTTCAGGTTGGCTTTAGGATTTTGCTGGGAATAGGTAATTATTATTTATGCTGTTCTTTCCATTAATAATTTTTTTCACGTGCAGCAAGGCACATCTAAGCTAAAACCAGCCAAGAATCAGCAGCAGACCTGGAATAAGACCCAGCATTGCATGGGTCCCAGGCTGAGGTAGAGACGGTTTCTTGAGGGGACACGTCTGTCCCTGAAAGCCAGCATGTTCTCCAGTCTGTATAATTTCCTAACTCTGGAAAGCAGAGTATGATAATTTAAACTATTGTCAGATCACTGAACTGTTCATTAAAACCATGAGATCCTGAGAAATTTTATATGTATACGCACACACTTTGTAGATCATATACATACACACACACACACACTGTGTATATCCATATGTACAATTACACATATTTGTATTTGTGTGTTAAACAACAACAAAACAATGCTTCATGTTTGCCACCCACCTTCTGTGTAAATCTAAGGCAATGCTTTTGTAAGGCAAGTGTGTATCTTCAGTCATTGAGCACTGTGCTCAACACTGGCAGCACAAACTTAGCTGAACTCCAGTAGTGATTTCTATCACTGGGGACCTCTTGAATTCTAACATCTCTCCTGTTTGAATGCTTAGAGGTCAGAGCAGTGAACATGTTGTTCTTTTGTTTACCATACTTTCAATCCCAAATGTCTTCTAACAGTGTCACTTAAAATATTGAGCATAAATACAGAAGATTAGTACTTACCCTCTGGTTTTTAGATTTTCTCATTAATTAAAAAACTTCTAATGCCAGTTGAAATGCTGTCACTTCTATGGTATTTGAGGTAGCATAACTGCAGGTTTTTTTGCGCGTAAGTAACCTTACAAAAAAATGGGGCCATTTGGGCGCTTCTGACTTTTATTTTACATGCTTGGCATGTATGCTGCTGGTATGTAGTACCAGAAAGACAAGCATAGAAATGCTCGAGTTTCTTAAGGAACTGAACAAATTGGATCAACCTGCCAGGGAATTTACATTGCTGATTTTAGACAACAGCTCATAGTGTGTATGAAACACTGAGAATTTGTGTTTAAGGTTCTTTGTGGGTTGTTTTCTTTTTTTGCTTTTCTTAAAATGAATTATTTATTTACATATTTTGAATGTCTTCTTTCATAGAGGCTAATGCTGAACAAATGACTGCAAGGGTTCAAGTGAGCTCAACCCCAGTCATCTTTCCAATGCCCTAGTAGCATTGGGGTGGTATGATACAAGTTGATATGGAAAATAAATCTACAGGATTGAATCCGGTGGCCACTGTTAACTTCTGGCAACATGGCAAAATATGGAGCTGAAGTTAATTTGTGAGCTGCCTGTGTCCTAGGTGGTGTGACCTTTCTGTGACCCATGTGCTTTGTTCTCCAGCAAAAAAGAAAAAAATTAATCCACTTTCCCTAAATAAGTTTCCCATTGCATTACAGTGAAGCTCAAGCGCTAAGCACCTGAAGAAGGAATTTGCTGTGAGCTGCAGTGTCCTGACCCCAGAAGTTGTGCTGCTTGGAAATCATATGCTAAATCAGTGGGGAAAAATCTCCCAAACCTGGGAAAAAAAAGAAGCTATAGTTGATTAGAGAGAGGCCATTGCCTGTCATTATCTATCACAGGATGGGAGTGGTGCTACGTGAAAAAGCTGTGGTCAAATGTCTCTGATCTACTTTCCCTAGCAGTGTGTGAATTCATTTTATGAGTAGGGAACATTAGTGGTCAACTTCTGTAGAGGGAGATTTGGACTTCATCATAAACAGATGATTCTGCCTGGGTTAAAATAAAGGCTTTGCAGACATGGGGGTGGAATGGACTGAGGTGGTGTCTGCTGTGTGTTTCATGCTTGACCTGTTGCTAACTATACCTGGACTTTTACCCTTTAATTGTTCAATTATGTTCAGTTATGCTTACCTTCACCCAGTCTTCTTTCCTTTCTAAACAGCCCAGGTTTGCCTCAAGGTATTTATCACATCTTGTGATTATGATGTGTCCATGCTATTAGGCACAAAAGTACAAATGCCACCGTAGTTTATATGGAGTTTGAATTTAGATGAGGTTATTGCCCTCAGCTGCTCATGGCTTGTTCTTAGATTTTCACAGTAATTCAATCTGTGCAGTTATGGTACCAGTGAAAAAAAAAAAAACCTCAAAGGAGCTTTGGAAATAAATAACAAAGGATGTGTCTAGTATTTTTAGAAGACATTTGTAAGGAAAAAAATAATAACAAAATAATGCATTTCTGTTTTTATTGTACCTGATGATGGTATCAGCCCTGAAATACTGCAGTATTTTGTTAGTACTTGGAATTTTTCAGTCTTGTAGCTTTGTTCTTCTTGGAGGATTTGAAATAAAAATGCAGTTACTATGGGCCAATTCTACTCTGTTTGATTTTGTTCATGTTGTCAGTGTTTTATGATAATCTGTTTTCTAATAAACTAGGTCTACTTTTTTTTCTCTGCTCTATTCAAACCAAATGGTTTCAGGGGTTACCCTGTTTTTATCTGTGTTAACTAGTCACTGTATTCCAGATATCTCAACAGATAGTTTAGAAATGTTATTCTTAACTAAAAATATTTCTCAAAAAGGAAGAAATACTTTTCCAGGTGTATCAAGATAGTACATAGCTTTGATATCAAAGTGTGCTGCCTGTCTCTCTCCTTGGTTTTATGCACCATTTCAGAGATAAAGCTGTCCTACAGATTTTCTGGTGAAACACTGAACTTCTGTTGAATTGTGTGCACTTTGTCAAGTCAGGTTTTTTGTTATTTCAACTGCTTCAGTTTTTAGCATTTGCAGAGTTGTTTCTACTTTCTGGGATTTCTTAGGGTTTATTTACTTCTTTTTCCATACATGAGAATCTCATACGTAACTGGGTCCAACCAGTACTGTCAGTGTGAAACTTGTAGAAGTAGGATTAAAAAATATGATTGCTGAGGGATTAATTAGTGAACTTCATCCTACAGTCCTCCCCCTGCACTTGGGAACAAACTCAATTCTTTCCTTCTTTCTCCACGGTGACATGCAGATTTGTTGGCTTTTTTTTTTTTTATCCCTGATTTCTTTCTGCCATTGTGGGATTTGTCGGAGAGCACTTGTAGCTTTCTTGAGCTACAAATCTCAAGAGCATTCTTGAGATGAAGGTTCTCATTGCTGATATGGTGGCTTTGAGTTCCAGTTCCTGCTGCATGATATTTTTCTACAAACAGCTACTACCAGGACAACTGTGTGCATTAATCCAGTGTGTTTGGTTCCAAGGGATTATGTTAAGAGAAATACGTGTTAGTGTATGGATAGCAAACTTTATTTCACTTTTTCTAAAACATTCCCACACATAAGGAATAAATGAAGCTTTGCTTCCATGAAAAGTCTTGGTCAGCAAAATCTGATCCTCACAAAAGCACGTCAGAAATCTATATTGGCAATGCGTAGTTTCTGGAGTCAATATGAAATATGCATTTGGTACCTTTAGGTAGTATTTTTCAAAGAGATTTGTTATTTTCTTAGCAGGTTGAAGTTGAAGTTTATCGGAGAGATTCTAAGAAGCTTCCTGGGCTGGGAGACCCTGACATTGACTGGGAAGAGAGTGTCTACTTGAACCTCATTCTGCAGAAGGTAGCAGTCATGCTTACTTAATTTTCATGTGCTGTTCGTGGTGGAGAGGCTTAAGGGAAAGCTTTAGTCTTGTCGCCTTTCCTCTCTAGCACTGGGGGGAATTGAACATCTTTAGAAAATGAAAACAAACCATTTTTTTATTTTGTTTATCAGAACCAGAATGAACAAAACCAGGAATAATTATTATTTTCCAGTAGAGTCTTAATAGCTTTCTTCAAAATCTTTGACTCTATCTGGTGAAGAACTGAATATTATCTGAAAGTTCTGCAAAATGGAAGGCTTTGGCAAGTGTAATAATTTTTGAGTGTGAACAAGACCATTAGACCAGCAGTGATTTTGTTAGTTTGCAGTACAGCCAAGAGAGGAAACTGCTAAATGAAAATAGAATGGGATTTTTCTGCTCTATATGTCAGAACTTTATTAAAGCTTCTCTCTCTGTTGGTGGAAAGGTGAAACTAGCACATCCTATTTTTGTAATTAACTGTTGTTTTCAGTTACTGCGTGTTACATTGGTGCTTTGAGAAGGCAAATGCTACTGGAGTTGTTCCAGATCTCTGAAAAGATTTGTTGATTATGGTTTTTAAATGAGACTGCTGGCTCATTGCACACATCCTGGAGAATGAATTTTTTATTCTCTACACTTCCTCCCAAAACTCAAATCGCAGAATTTCCCTGCAGGGAGTGATTTCTGTATTTATTTGGTGCTGACTATTTTAACACTACATTCAGGTTTCAGAGATGCTGCTACAGCTGGACATTGCACCTTCTAAGTGTTTCCAGGTTGTTTGGCAGGCAGCATTAATGCTTTCTGGTCTCTCTCGTTTTTTGCTTGTGTTGATTATTGTTTTCATTTTTCCCTTTTTGAAAGGAGGGAATGTTATTTTCCATTTCTACTGAAAAGTGTTCTGTGCATCATGCTCATTCTCTGCTTGACCAGGAACCTTAGTGTTAAATAACGCTGACAGGTGTTTCTTTACCCATAGGTTGTGCACTCCAGCAGGCATCTCTGTATAAGATTAAGTATTGCTGAGTTAGCCCACAAATTTGTTTTGTTTTTAATTAAGAAAATTTAAGGATGGTGAAGATATTAGCAATACCAAAATACTTTACTTCTTGTCCAGAGAGCTGAAAAAAGTGAAGATGGAATGTGTTCTGCTGTGTGCATTTTATTTTTATTTTTCTGACTCTAAAACTTCATTTCTCTATCTGGTGTCCTTGCTTTAGCTGGATTATGTGGTGACGTGTGCTGTGTGCACTCGCTCCGATGGAGGAGATATTCACATTCACAAAAAGAAATCTCAGGTGAGATTACCCTGTTTTTTGACTGTGCATAAGAGACTGGCATCCAGGTCTACCTGCTGGCACATCCTGCCAGCCAGCTAAATGTGGGATCTAAATGTGCTTTTATAGCCCCTCTCAAAAAGTCATAAAGGCTTCTCTCTGCTCTCAAGATTTATGTCTTTGCTTACTGGGTTTGTGAAGAGTGATCTGGGAGGAGTGTCTGACTGTTAGGGTGAAATCAGAGGTTAAACCCACTTTGTACAAGACATGGGTTATAAGAAACCTGCAGGATAAATCTGTAATGTAGCGATGTTGAATGGTAGGCAATTTACTGATTGATATTTTATCTTTTTTATTTTTTTTATGCAGTTCTTATTTTCTTCCTTAAGTTGCTTATTCCTTCCATCAGCCCACAGAGGGCTTTTATCACTCATATGTTGTGCAGCATACAGTTAATCCAGGGTTTAGCACAGGGGAGGAGACTGAATGATAAGGATGAAGTGGATAGGAATAAGAAACCCTAGACTTCTTCCCTTATTTTTCAACAATTCTTGCAGTACCTTTTCCTGATTGACAGAAGTTCTACTCTAAAAGGCTCCCGTTCAATCAACTGTTTGTCTCAGAGATTTCAGCTTTTCCCTCAGCTGCTTGTGTGGCTTTAGTCGAAGTAAGACAGTGTTTTAAAATCCTTTAACCAGTTTTACCTCACTGAAATCAACTGTTTTGCCTACAAAGAAAATTAGCAGTGCCGATTATCGTATTTATTTGCTTGTTGGGCACGAAAATCCCTCCTAGTGCTGTTAAGATACCACATTATAGCACTGACAAGTCTTTCATTTCTCATTACTGTTTCTGCTGTGTATAAGTCCAAATTTCACCCTGAGTTAAATTCTGCTGAATTGTTTTGAGAAAAAGAAAACTGTAAATATTGTGTGCCTTTGAAAACTAGGAAGATGAGAATAAGAGGCCTGCCCCAAAGCACTTGTGCAAAGTTCTGTGGAAGAATGAGGTTTTCTGTTCCTCATTTCTTGAGGCTCAGAAAATGAGGCTGCTTACAAATTTTACTTTGTCTCCTGTTTTCTAGGAGAGACTTGCAAAATGTTAAAATTCACCTGGGCATCCTAATTTTATGAAGCTGTAATATGGAGAGAAGAAAAGGGCAATTCTCTGTACCATAGAAAGTATATGACATTTCATTGAAACATGCATAAATCAGCTTCTAAAGATCTGTGATATTGCTCTGATTGTTGTTGCTTTAGAAAGCATATGTTACCCTGCCAGTGCACAGATAGAAATTGAGCTGGAAGAAGCCCTGCTTGGAAGTATGACCTGCTGTACTGCTCTAGAGCTGGGATGGAGCTACCATGTTCATACCATAGAATAGATAGAGTGCCTAAGGGGTGACTTAGGCAGATTGACTTCCTCTAAATGAACAAAAGGGATGAGGAATTGCTTCACAGGGAGAGGACTGAGCTGCAGGAAGTGTGGTGGCTAGGGAAAGAAACAGAAGTGGAAGATGGGGATGAGAAATCAAGTTTTTGTCCTCTTGAGAGCCTCATGTCTCATTACTGAGTAGTACTGATCTTACTGTGAGAATGAGGAAACAACATTTGTTATACAAAGTGTCAGGTCAGCAGCTCCAGAGTAATTCTCTTGCTGTGTGTGCTTTTACTGTAAAGCAGACTGCAGTAACTTAGAGACAATTCAGGATGGTTTTCTGTCAATGAAAAGCATTACCACAAATTGGTGAGAGCTCAGATGCATACAGAGGCATCTGCTGTGGATTAATCAATTGTTTGCACATGAATCCTCAAGAATTTCAAGAGTGGAAGTATGTAAGTTGTAAGATGAGCTTTAATGTCCAGCTCAAGTGGTGGTTTTGGTTGACTGAGCAGTGTTGACCATGGTGAGTGTTTGGCCTTGTATTTGGTGTGCCTGTTCCTGGACACATTTAACTGAGTGGTTGTAATTTTCTTTATCAATATCTTTCTTAGCAAGTGTTTGCATCTCCTAGCAAACACCCAATGGATAGCAAAGGAGAAGAGTCAAAGATCAGCTATCCCAACATATTCTTCATGATTGATAGCTTTGAAGAGGTGAGTTCCTTGCTGCAGCGGGGTTTTGTCCTATACTAGTCTTACATCCTGAGTAGTTGTTTTCTGGCACTTTTGAACAAATACTTTTGGGCATTTGAAGGTTATATTCCAGGGAAACTTATTGTGCAAGCCATAGTGATTATATTTGATTATTCTCATTCTTTAATATGTCTGAAGTCTGGATTTAGAGCTGGATTTTGGTGTAGGTCTTCATGAAGGGCTGAAGATCATTTTATGAGATGCTTATCCAAATGCATGATATGCACTGGGCACTGTCTAGAGTCTGTGGTCTTTAGAAAGACTGGGATGGAGCCTGTAGATTCCTTGCTTTTTCTCATTGATATTGAAACTGCATTAGGCATAAGGAGAATCATGGGTATCTGAACGTATTTGAAGTTTGACAGCTACAATTTTCCTCAAAGTGTTTCGTTGTACATCTTGCAGGTTTTCAGTGACATGACTGTGGGAGAAGGAGAAATGGTCTGTGTGGAGCTGGTGGCCAGTGACAAAAGCAACACTTTCCAAGGGGTCATTTTCCAGGGATCCATCCGCTATGAAGCACTCAAGAAGGTCTATGACAACAGGGTAAGGTGCTCTGAGCAACAGCATCTTGCAGCAATGGTGCTAGGCACAAGTTTGGTACTAAGACTGTTGGCTTTTTGTCCTGCTAGATCATCTACATCATGATTTATCCTGTTTGGCTTGGAAAGCTGCTCTGAAGTTAGTGCTTTTTGTCTCAAATGGCTAAGGTTGCTCAGATCAGGGTATATTAGTCTTGTGCTTGCCAAAGGGAGTAAAGCTGATAAGCATGGCAGAGTGTGACACCATTTAGCAGACTTAGCGAAAGGCTGTTAGAGTTAGGATAGTATGGTTAGGTTGTGGTTGGTTGGACTCTATGATCTTTAAGATCTTTTCCAACCTGAGTGATTCTGTGACCAGAATAGAGCTGAATGACAAAGTTCTGGGAGCCCTTTCATTTTTCTGAAAACTCATGGGTTTTTCTACTTCTGAGAAGGCATGTTTCACAGGGAGGTATTAAACTCTGATATCTGTTATGTGTAAAATGTTTCTGTACGCAAGTACAGAGCACACTACACTGAGTTTCATTGCTTTAAAAGAAGTTTCCATTGTATTTGGGTAGCAGTGTGAAATGCCATCACTTGCAGCTTCAAATTCAGTACTTAATTTTGAAGTTGTGAGGTGACAAGAGCCATTAAACTTTACAGAAGATTTACTGTGAAGCGAAGAACGTTAAACTAAAGTTTTCTCTATCCTGCCATCATCTTATTGTCTGAAATTATCTACAGGTGAGAATTCAGAGCTGATAGACTAAACAAGAAGAAAGTCTTGCAGTGGAGAGGCAACGTTTGATGTGTTAGTGTCATCTTATAGCTGAGAAATGTCCAGTTTGACCATGCTGCAGTTTTGTATTGTTTATCAGATGAAAAGTAGAACGGTTTGCTTAAAGATTTGCCTTTAGCTGTAATCAAATATTAAAAGTCTGACTTCTTTGTATTGTCAGAAGAGAACAGTGGTAAGCTATGGATACTTTTGAAGTGGTTTTAGTTGTCTGCTTTAGTTCTTAGTCTAGTATGAGCTGTTATATTATCAATCAACTTGACCCCTTAAAGGGTTAAAGTGCTGAAAGTTGTGATAAACCACTGAAGCTTGTGGATAGGTCCTTCTTATTTCACTTGGCAAAACCTTTAGCATTTTCTTAGTGTTCTGTTCTCTTTTCCATTTCTCAGTTCAGTTTTCAGTTCAGTTGTGTTGAGTGGAAACCAAGCCCTTCTCTCTGCCAGGAGTTCAAAAGTTGTCAAGGCTTTGTGGCAAGTGATGTTGTAGTTAAGGTGTTAGTTGTGCATCAGGACTCTGTACACGTTGGGCTTGACAATGTGAATATAAAAATGTCAGAATTGTACTTGCCATAAGGTTGGCACACAGCCTCGTTCTGCACGAGTTTAGTTGTGTCTATTGTTTTGACTCAAGCTAACATCCCTGCACACCTGTGAGGAGCTGTGCATGTACCTCTCTGTGCACCAGTGTGCCATGGTATGTGGGTTTGGGTAAAAGATTTTTTTATTTCAATGTGTTGTTGAGTAACTCTGCTTTTTGGATAGCTGAAGGAATTGATTCTTCTCTGAGCCACTATTTTTAAATCTGTAAAACTGCTTTCCCTTTAGAATTCCTTCATATTGTGGCTTAAAATGCTTCTTAAGAATCAAGATAATGACCATTACGTGCTATATTTTTCTTGTACTTCAGTAACTGCTTTCAGCAAACATCATATTTTATATTTGGAGATTAAATTGTGTATTTTTTTCCTGTCTTGGTGCACTATAGGTGAGTGTTGCAGCAAAGATGGCTCAAAGGATGTCCTTTGGTTTTTATAAATATAACAACATGGAGTTTGTCCGAATGAAAGGACCCCAAGGGAAAGGGCATGCCGAGATGGCAGTGAGTAGAGTTCCTACTGGCGACACTTCACCGTATGGAACAGAAGAAGATTCAAATCCAGACTCCCCAGTGCATGAGAGAGTAAGTAGACAGAAATACTGAGCTAAGGTTAAGCATGGATGTGTTTTACATCAAAGTCAGTGAACAGACTGAAGCTGGAATTAACTGGCATCATGTTTCTGAACTTAGTTTTGCATGTGTATATTCTGAATATATTAAATATATGCAGATGGATTTTTGTCATAGTTTCCCTTGAGCAAATAACTGAGTACAGAGATGAATGCATGATTCATATTTCTGGAGGAGTGTTTTGTTGAAACAACAGCAATGTTGATGCCAGGGAAAATGATGGTTCTGCCTGTTTTCTATGAAAATTAATATGTTCCATTTCTGTACAAGATGGGGTTTACCTAGAAATGGGAATTTGTATGTGGTGTAGCTTTCTTACTAAACCTCACAGATAATTTTTGGGGAGTTTTATGGAGAGATTTTGCCAGCGGTGGGAAGATTATAATATTAAAGCTAGAACTATAGATCCATATACAGAACTGTAATTATGCATAAGCTCAATTCTAATGCAGGCACAGTAAAGTAACAGTAAAGTCCACGGATACTGATTTGACCCTTATTCAGTCCTATGCTTTGTTTTCAGTAATGGTATTTAATCTAGTTAATGGGATTGAACAGCATGCCTTTAAAATATCTGTATACAAGTGTCCAGATCCAGGCAGCGTGATTACTGATTCCTGTGTAACGTCACTAACTTAACAGTTCGTAGGCCAGCAGAACTGCTTCCAGAGGTCTCTGTGCAAGAATATGACTTCTGGGTTCCTAAAAGATCAAGTGAGCAGTCAGCACTGAGCTCATCAATTTAATGTGTATGCTCCGTGGTGGAGAGGGAAAGCGTGAAGAAGCCAGGCCTTGTGGGACTTCCTGAGCTTTTAGCTGCCAGGCCTCCAGTGTCTTTGTTTCATTGTTGCATATCACCTCCCTCTGTATTTGCAAGGACAGATATAAGCACTGTCAGATCTCATTTTAGGAAACATTGTGGGATTGTTAAATCAACAGTGTGAGAAAGGAAGGCTGAGTTACTACCTCTGTTAGCAAAGTAGTTGCCTCTTTTTTTTTTTTTTTTCATTTAAAGGAATCTATGGAAATGTTTCTAGCAAAACCAGTACACAATTGCTGCAATTGAAATATTTTCAGAAGTAGTTACAGCTGACTGTAATTGTGGTGTACTGGTGAGCAACTGCTGCTCTGAAGGAAGAGGGTCTTTATAGATCTGTGCCTAACCTGTGTTTCAAAACAGTCTATTATATCCTTATATTTATCCCTTGAAAGTCCACTGATTTGTTTTTTTTTAACTTGTCTTCCTTCATCCTATAGTGAAATTATTTCTGTAGAGAAGTAATATACATAATATACATACAATTCAGCTGATCTGGCTTTTGTGTCATGTTCTTGGACTAGGTAATTGCCTTGTGACCCTACTTCACAGGCAGTGACATTTGCAGTGTTCTCATGTGGCATCTATTTGACCAGGGAAACAATCAACTTGTGCTTACCAAAGAAATGATAGTGAACACAAAATTGTGCATCAAGTACATTCTCAGCTTATTAAGACTTCTGTATTTCAATGTTTAAAAATAAGATTGACACTTGTGGTGCGTAAATAAATTATGTGACAATAAATCCTTGTGAGAAGTGATCACATGACAGCTCTGATGAGAACGTTTTCTATTTTTCACATAACAGTTAAGGGTGTTGATTCATCAAAGTATCTTCATTTCCATGAGCATGTTGAAACTGTGGTGACTCTGCAGTTGACATTCTGTGACCACTATGCTAAAACTTGCAGCTAGATGCCAGTTGTGTTTGAGTTTTAAATGTGGCTGCCTTGTGACACATCTGAGACTAAAAAGTTCTGTGGTTCTAGTAAGACATAAACAAAACTTTACATAGCATTTCCTTGATTTCTCTTTCAGCTCACATCTTTCAGCACACCACCAACCCCAGAACGAAACAATCGCCCATCCTTTTTCTCCCCGTCTCTGAAGAGAAAAGTGCCCCGAAATCGAATTGCTGAGATGAAAAAATCCCACTCAGCAAATGACAGTGAGGAGTTCTTCAGAGATGATGATGGTGGAGGTGAGAGAAGTAACATCAGCTAAACAGACTTTCAGAGAGAAGGGGAAACACATCTGTGGAAAGGGATCCCAATGCTGGATTTTTCAAAAGGTTTGCAGCATGAAAAACCTAGCTCCACAGAAAGTCCAACGCTGGTACCACTCTGAAACTGGGGTCATTTTACAGGTTTAGCATCTATTTGAAGGCTGGAGACCAATTTGTCTCTGTGTTTAATTATACAAAGGCTACAGTGTGGATCAATTACTACGTAGTGTGATGAGAAGAGCCACTTTCCCAGATGGGGTCCTTCTGTCCCAGTTCATTTCTCCTGGAGGCTGTAGAAGATAGGCTGAGGTTCAGAGTGTTTATCCAGCAGCTCTCCATTAGTGGTGATCTGCCCAGTATAGTTTTACTAGGTCTGAGCCTAACATACTTGATCATAATGATGAACAGCCTTATTATTTTCATTTTCTTTTACTTTAAAAATATTTGAGTGAACAAATTACTGACTTTCCAAACATTTAGTAGCATACAAATAATAGAGGACAGGAAGTACTGAGATGTATGGTTTTGTTTACAGCTGTAAATTTTGACCTGATTGTTCCTGGACCTTATTTAAAAAAAAAAAAAATATATATATATATATACACTTTTTAAAATGGGTATTTTAAGGAAGTTTAATTTACTCAGGGATGGGCTTTCTAAAAGGAGAAGTAGCCTGCAAGGGTTCAAACAATTGGATTTCTTAATAAATTGCAGAATCCTGAGTATCTTACTAGTGTTTACTCAGACACAGCTGTAGTGAAATTCCACTTTTTTATTTCCTCAGAAGGAAAAAAGCAGACCTCATTTCTGAGGGAGGAGGGGGAGGAATTCTGCTGTATCTTGGCTTGTAGATGGAGAATAACTGGCTTGTCTGAAGGTCAATAGTGTCCTGGATCTGGTGGCCAGTGCTGCTGCAGACCTGATTCTAGTGCAGACAGACCTGATGTGGACAGGAACAGCCCGAGAGACTTCACTTACTTTTGCTTCACTAACTTTGGCAGAAGGATCCCAAGTTTGCCTTGGTTTATGCATGGAGATCTCAGTGAACTTGCTTACTAATACTGACTCTCACTGCATCTTGTAGATAAGCCTTCTTCGTAAGATGGAATTATCTTTCTGTTACGCTTCCACCTGAGTAACTACTTTCTATTATTTTATATAAAAACGAGGGCTGGAGTAGAATTTTGCTTGTGTGAATTCTTAATTCCCTGTCCTCCTCCCTCTCCTAGCTGGCCTGTTAGTGGATGATGGTTTACTACTGCTGCCAGCTGTTGTTACTGTTCATTGGCTTCAGTGTAAATGGTAAATTCTGTATTGGGCATATTCAGACTAATTTAAAAATAAGTGACGTGCATGTGTAATTTGTCTCTCGACAATGAATAGTTGGATTTCCTTTTTCTTTTTTTTTTTTTTGACTTTGAGAAACTTTCATTGAATCTTACAGTGAAAAACAGAAAGTACAATCACCTTGAAATTTGGTGCCTTCTACCTTTACAGATCTGCACAATGCAACAAATCTGAGGTCACGTTCCTTATCTGGAACAGGACGGTCTCTGGTGGGTTCGTGGCTGAAGCTGAACAGAACAGATGAAAATTTTCTACTCTATGCACACTTAACTTACATCACTTTGCCACTGCATCGAATTTTAACAGGTGAATTTTAAGATACATTATCTATAAAAAGAGTTATTTGGTTCTCCCAGATTGCCCCTGTGTTGTGGGATTTTGCTATTAAGATAGAGGAACAAGCTTATCTCTGAAAGGAAATGTAACTGAAACAAACCCCATTTGCTGACTGTAGCAGTGATTCAGTGTAAAAAAAATGGAATGGTGTCCAATTGTTTTCAGGCTTTGAGCTGGTTTTCCTTTGTTGAGGGTTCAAACAAGATAGTTTTTACTTCCAGAGGAATGTTAGTGACTTTAATATTGAAATATAAAGTTCATCTACCTCCTGAGTGCAAGGCAATTCATTGTGTGCCTATCCACTAAGCAATAGATGTAGCAGAGAATTATGACTGAGAGGGCTATGGAAAGGTAGCTTTGGAATTTAGTGGCCTCCTTTGCCAATGTTGAGTCCTAGATATGTTTTCCAAATGTGATTTTTGGATTGATCCAAGAGCCTGCGATGCCCATGAATCTGTTAGGCACCCAATTTCTTTAACTGAACTAAATATTTTTGTGTGTCACGCCATAAAAAAAATCAGTCCTGTGCTGATGATCCAACTCTGACAATTATTTTGTTGGTGATAGTCAACTCTGTGTTTGTCCAGCTGGACTTTCAGAGTGTACTTGCAACCCTGAAGGCCAACTGTATCCTGGACTTCGTCAGAAGAAAGGTAGCCAGCAGGGCAAGGGAGGTGATTGTCTCAGGAGTACTGCATTCAGGCGTGGGACCTGCTGCACAATGAGGATGCAGAGCTGTTGGAGCAGGTCCACAAAGATGATCAAAGGGCTGGAGGATCTCTCTTATGAAGATGAACTGAGGGAGCTGATCTTATTCAGCTTGGAGAAGAGAAGGCTCCAGGAAGACCTCACTGTGGCCTTCCAGTACCTGAAGGGAACTTATAAGCAGGAAGGGGAGTGACTTTTTACATGTTATGACAGCGATAGGACAAGGGGGAAAGGCTTTAAACTAAATGAGAGAACATTTTGTTTGGATGTTAGGAAAAAGCTTTCACTCAGAGGGCGGTGATGCACTGGCATAGGCTGCCCAGAGAAGCTGTAGATGCCCCATCCCTGGAAGTGTTCTAGGCCAGGTGGAATTAGGGCCCTGGCAATCAACCCTGTCCACAGTAGAAGGGTTGGAGCTCCATGATCTTTAAGGTCCCTTCCAACCTAAGCTGTTTGGTAGTTCGATGACTACAATATCACAGTAAGTTGTATTTTACAACCTGAAAGCAGGTAGTGAGGTTTCAATTTTTCACCCAGGTAATCCTTGTATGTCTGAAATTATAGGTGAACCAAGGAAAACTACTCGTGTTTCAACTTTAGCAATCAGCAGGCATGCTAGCCTCCCTGGAATATAGCTTGTAGTGTGAAGGGAGCTCCTGGGACTGTGGGATACTTTAGGAAATTGAGAAAGCAACAGTGTTTAAACATTCTGTTCTCTGTAAATGCCATTACAAAGACAGCGGTAATTTCTTGCATCTATACATTACTAGCATTACTGTCTACTCTCTTCATGCATTTTAAGTGAAGCCCTGAAATGCCTTCTTTATGAAAGTACACATTGACTATCTCAGATACAAAGAAAGTTTGATGCAGATGGAA
Source organism: Odontophorus gujanensis (assembly GCA_013399175.1). NCBI lineage: Eukaryota > Metazoa > Chordata > Aves > Galliformes > Odontophoridae > Odontophorus > Odontophorus gujanensis. The sequence continues at coordinate 34,367 of VXAB01003528.1, forward strand.
AATAGCAGAACTATACCGAACTATAAATTCTAGATTTGATTTACGTCGTCACCCCCTGCAATGAAGTTGATCATAGAGCAATTTAAAGTCCTGTCTCTAACCTTTGAAGAGCCTTGTAACTTCATCTGTGAATTTAATCTTTCTCTTCCCATCCACTGGGTCAGATGACTTCTAAGAAGGTTTGTGTAGGCTGTTGATTGGTGCCTGCTTTTTCTTGCCTGGGTCTAAAAAGAAAACACATATATTACACAGTGGTTATTTCCAGACTGTTCATGAAAAGTAGCTAAGATGAAAGGACTTGTTAATCTGTTGTTGAACAGGTTAATCATGTGCTAAAGCAGATGGGAAGAAAGCATGGGTGTGCTGTTAATGTCATTGGTTGTACTACGGTGGTGTCATAGCAATAGCTGCAGTCTTCATATGCAGGCTGAGATGTCAGACTCTTGCAAAAGTAGGATGGTTCCTTTTCCACAAAGAAAACCATAGCTTAAGTTACACTTAGCAAAGAGATGCTCCTACATTATTTACCATTTCACTGTATAGAAGAAACATTAGAAATAACTTCACAGTTTAGAAGAAATAAAAAATTCCAGTAAGAATTGATCATTTATAATTCAAAGATGATTTTGATTTGTTTGAACAAGATATGTGATTATTGGTTATGGTAATTCTGTTGAGATTGTTACAGCTAGTTAGCTGCGGTTATCAAGCTTGCACTCTCTTGCCACAGGCATTTTAGAGTTCACGCAAAAAGCATTGTTCCTGTTGGCATTTAAAACTTGCTCAAGTGAGTGCCACAAATGCCTCAATGCTCAAATATTTGCTATTATCTTGAATATACTTTCTGAGACTTAATTTGTTTAACTTATGGTTGCAGCATTCAGTGTGTACATCAAGACACACAGAAATAGGACGTAAAATGTCTGGGTTATGAGGCAGGATTTTAATCTGCATTTCTTTGCTGTCTGTGTTTACTTTAGCCTGGCACATCAGGTAGAGCCTATTTGCAGTCCTTCTTGTAGTTAATGCATTAGTATCAGTGCTAGCTTTCCTGCAGGAAGGAATGTTACACTTGGGGCAGGGTGAAGTGGGAAGGACAGAAAGATATTCATTTCTTTGGGTAGCTGAGGGAAGCCTGTACTGCAAAATTAAAATCCTAGGGATAGTGATCAGAGTATATTCAAAAATATCTGCACTTTATGTGTATTAATAAGACTTCCTCTGCTCTGGGCCTTCCCTCTCTCCATGCTGAACAACCCAGCTCTCAACCTTTCCTTGCATGTCAGGTGCTCCAATCCCTTAATCGTCTTTGTGGCCCTTCACTGGATTCAGTCTGCTACATCTCTTTTAGAAGTGTGACTAGAACCCTCTGGAACTATGGATCAGTTTTGTCTCACGTCATCTTCTTTGTGCAGATGTGTGTGACCTGCCTCTTAATTAAGCATGCACTCCTTTGTCCCACGTTTTTATCTCTCCGTGTAGCCTGGAAAAAGACCTAGCAGCCCAGTTTCCAGATGCTTCTACATATTTCCATGCCAACACTCTAGTTTTATTATTTGGGAAGATGACTGTGATTAGGCAGGTATCTTGCAAGTTCATATTCTGTCACACTTGGACAGTATGGAACTGAGCCAACAATGGGGACCAGCCCTTAAGAGTGCAGGAATGTCAACTTCAGGCTATAAAATGGATGAGACTGTTAAATTGCTTGTATGCACGTCTTCAGAGCCAACAATCTTAAAGTTTCTGAGGATGGTACATTTCTCCCTTCAAGAAGGGAAAAAAAGCATTGGCATATCCTTTCACACTTAAACTTTTTCTTTGTTGGAAGATTGCCACTCTCTCCATGTCTGAGCACGTGTTGTTCCATTCACTATAAGTGATACTTAGGTCAGATATCATGTCTATGTGATGGGATATACTTGAGGCTTAGCATCTTTCAGCTGAGGAGGAATTATATCAGTCTTCATTTATAGAAAAAATGTCATGCTGGTTGTGTTTTGAATTCCTCTAGTGCTGTAATGAGGGGTCTATGCTGCAGTCCAGAATTGCTTTTCCAGTTCTCACTTTCTTATGCAGTGGCTACTTCCAGGAGCTTCTTAAGTGTGCTGTTTCTTGTTGTTTCTCTCCCTTCCCCAGATATCCTGGAAGTGCGGCAGAAACCAATTCTGATGACATAGCAGAGAGCAGGCACAGCCATGGAGCCTTGTTGCCAAGTGCCTAACCTCAGCAGTTTTCTGTGCTAACACTACCATCTAGTGTCAGGAACATAAACCTCCGCAGAAAAAGGGAAGTCAAAGAATACCAGCCGATCAAAAGTGCCTCTTTCTTCCTTCCTCTGCTGTCATACACCATATGCACACTTGCAGTACGTCACTTGAGTGTTTCTGACTGGAAGAGGATTTTCAACGAAACAAAAGAAGGGGCTGTGTCTGAAACATGTCAATGCTTTATGAACAGTTTGTTACTGTGTTTACTTTATAACTAAGAAACCAACAACATGTACAGAATGTGTTAAACTTTATATTCTTTGAAAGAAACAATTTCATAATGATGTACTAATGAACACTGTTCCATTGACTCTCGCCCGTACTCTCCTTGTTGGATTGGCTTCATGCGTGTGAGCGTGTGTACATGTTGAGATTGAAGGGGTAAGACAGTTTCCTACCAAGGGAGGAAAAGGGAAAAGATGCTGCAAAAAACACGTTGCCATTTGGTTGTGTGCAGCGGGTTAGGTCAGAGATTGAAAGAGGCTTAAAATGTTCCCATTTGTTCACGTGTCAGTGTTAGAACAGGAGAACTCTGCTGACAAATTCCTGTATCTACCAAAGAACAGCAACGTTTTCATCCTCAAGGACTGGTGAAGAAACTGAGCCAGGGAAAAGAAGGCTAAAATGTGCTGCTATAGCAAAGCTGAGGTTCATATCCACTACTAGTGCTGCTTATCTCTGTTAGCTGAGTCCATGCGAGTCAGAGACTAAAGTGGAAAAACTGGAAACCTCAAGTGGACTCCAGAAACTTAAGATCTCATTGATTACCGACATCCTCCTGCATGCACTGGACCATAGTACAAAAAGTAGTCCTTGTGGTAGTGTTTGTGACCAAGGAGGGCATGAGAGCTCATAAATATCTGGGCATCTTTGCCAGATTCTTCTTTTCCTGGTCACATTGTGCTGTACTGTTACATGCCGAAGCACAAGGAGTTTTCTTTCATGGCAGAAGGTTTAAATGTGATCCTGCTCTGAAAAGTGACTAAAAATGTCATAGTTGGAGGTTTGAAAGTTGTGTCAGGAGCTCTCAGGAAAAAAGCCTTATGTTTACAGGTAAAATGCAGCTTTCTCAAAACAACACCATTGCTGTCCTTGACTTGTGAAATCTAAATGATGGAATGTTGAGACTACTGCAGCTGGATTCACCATACCAGTGTGGGAGCTAGCCATAGGTCACTTTATCAATAGCTGCCTAACTGATGGAGCAAGGTGTGGGGTAGCATGTCTCTTAGGGCATGAGGCACTCTGATATACGCACAAAGATCCATAGAGAGTGAAGGTGCCATTTTTGTCACTTTTCAGACTCAGTGCACCTGAACTCTAATGCTGGTGCCGCACTTACAAATATGATGTGTGCTCTGAGCCTGGACTTTTTGTCTCCCTCAAACTCAAACTTTCCCAAAGTGCTGTGTTATTCTCTTAGTAGCATCTGATGACTTAACCTCTCAGATAGGACTTTCTGCTTTTTTCCTCAGACCAAGTTTCATGGGAATAGCTCCCCTTCAGCATTAAAGGTAGATTAGCTATTACTCAGCCCAGTGTGATGAATCCAGTATGGTAAGCTGGTCTTTTCTCGTTTGATGCTAGACCTGGCATCAGTCACCTTTGTCCAGAGTGATGACATTTCTGAAACTGGCAGCATGAATGCATAACCGGGGCATCTGACCAGTTTCTGCTTGCTGCAGATGTTTTGTGACAGCATTAGAAAAAAAGAGTTCACTTTGTCATTGCCAGCACAGCCACTTTGCATGTTGCAATCTGAGTTTTGCTGTGTGGGACTGTGCACTTTGTGTGAGGCTGTCCGTGCAGTTTAACTGGAGGCATGCAGATCAGGTATCTGGGCATTTTAGAGAGGAGGATTCCTGAAAGAGCAACTGAAATGCTCTCTCAAGTGGCTTCATAGGCAGCCCAGGTGCTTGCTTGAGATTCCTGGCAGCGTGCCTAATGCCAGTACAAATACTCTCCCTCCCTGTGTTCCATGCCAAGAAGTCTTCAGCTTGGAGGTCAGTCCTACTCTGAAGTTGTTCCATATTCTGCATTTTCATACTGGGATGGGAAAGCAGTGCTGTTTCCTTTAGATAGTCACAGGGTAGGGAAGGGAGAGAGTGTTAACATTAGTACTGCTACTGACAACTGATTAGTTTAGTTAAACAGAGAAACAATAAACACAGATTGGAACCTGAGTGGTACTGTCTGAGTACTGCCTAGTCAAAAGTAACTTTTAATCTGTTTTGTGCGTTAAGTTCAGACAGCATGATTTCATGTGGTCTGAAAGACTAGGCAGAACTTGCATAAGATTTTTAAGCAAATGGCAAATGAGAAAAGATTCAGAAGCAACAGAAAGGCAATGTTACGTGAAGGACGGTGCAAACCTCAAGTCTATTAAGCAAGAAATATCATCTGCTTTGTTGCATTACGTGGATGAATCTGATGTCTAGTTTTTGAGGGGCTGAACATAAAAGTCCAATTGAAGAGTTAATTGATGTATTTTAACCTGCTAGAAGATGTGCTTTATGTATGAAGACTCAACTCTTTTAGTACAAAAGGGCTACAGGTGTGCCCAGATGGATATTGCTGGAGAACAGTGATCAAAAAGCTTTTTGAATGTCTGATACTTTGAGAACAAATTAGATTTACCCAGTTCTCAGCTATTCACTCTATCAACAACTGACTTACAGTTCTTACTTGTGGTGAACTTCCTTACTTTGTTATCAGAAGAGAGAGGAAAAATAAGTGTGTTTTATTTTGCTTTTAAGTAAGCCCTAAAAATTGTAGCATATTGTCCTCATACAGAAAGACTGACAGGGAAGATGATACAAGTTTTTTCTGGGTCAGGGTGACACAGCTGGGCCTTTAGCTTGCTATTGCACTATGCCAAAAAATAAAAGGGAATGTTAGATAGAAACCTCTCACCCTTTTAATTTGGGGGAGGGGGTGATGGTTAAATTCTATGCTCTGAAGCACTAAACCAATAGATCCAAGCCTCTGTTGGCCAATTTAAATTGCTGAGGAATTAACTGGAATGTTTGCATGCTGTAAGGACTGCAGCAATGTATGGCTGTTGATGTCCTGACTGTTGGAGTGCAGTGGTTTTCATGATGTTTATGTAGATGCTCAACAACAGCCCTGTCTGAGAAGGCAGCACAAATTTGTGTTGCTTTGCAGAATCATTTTATTTATTTACAGAATCTCACCATCCATCAGTACCAAGGTAGCTTCCCTCATTCTGCCCATTCCCTCCCCCTGGAGACCTGAGGCTTACCACTAAAACTCTTCACTGATGTTGCATTTGACATCTGCCAGTATACAAGGCTGTACATTTTTTCAGCCTGCATGGATTTTTCACTCTTACAAATCTAGCATGTAGAAAACCTTTGATAAAGAAAGCTCTTAAATTACTTATTTTGTATTAGCAGATTATTGCTTTGCCTTAGAGACAACAGTGTATGTAAACTCACATTCTCTTAGTGCCAGCCAGTGCAGGATGGGTTCCAAGTCTCCTTTGCAGAGAAGCCATTTCTAAAAATTCAACAGGTCTTTCAGCTGTCTGGCAAGTCCAGTTTGTCTGGGTTCACGTTCCTCCTTTTTGTTCTGTATCTTCATTGTTTACAAGGCTTGAGCATGTTGGGATATGAATCTACGTTACTCGGTTTTCCATTTCTGGGCACAGCGTGCTTTCCTGAAAATAGAGTCGTTTGCAAGAGGGTTTTGTTGTTTTTTTTTTTTTCACAGTAAAATGTTTTGCCTGAAGTGTGTTATTTTACTGTGTTTTAATTTAACAGCTGGGTCAGTGGTTTGGCAAACAGATTTCTTCTGGCAGACCTTCATGTGCAGAGTCCCATGCTAGTCACTGAGGTTCTCTGTAGACACAGAGTCTGCATAAGGAGTCCACATGTTTAGACTATTGAACTGCTACTTGCCAGTCACGAATGTCTCACTTCCCAAATGATTGTTTACCCTGTATTTTGTAGTCTAAAGCTTCCCCATATTAAAGATGTAAAATCTTGAAAAGTGCCTAAGTCCTGTTGCTACCCAGTGAGTTTTAAGAATGAGTTTTTATTTAGGAACAGAATACTCTTAAATTCTGCGTGGTGTGTAGCAGTATCAGGAAATGATAGGTTTGTAGTTCTTGGAAGAACTACCCATCTCCTACAGACTCACCCTTCCTGTTAGGTTCTCATGGTCTTCAGAGGTCATGGCTGAAAGCTCTGGAAAATGGAAATCTCGTGATCCAAGCTGTTGGATGTCTGTGAATGCCTTATCTTGTTCTGTGCGGTATGACTGAAAGTGTATGATGTTGGTGTGTAAAAACCATCTGTGTCAAAAATAGGTGCAGTAGAATCCAGTGAAAGGCATTGTTAAATAAGTAGCTTTTACACCAAACTTTATGAAACTGTATTTTACACCAGAACATAGCTGATTGGATGCTTGGTCAAGAAGGTTGCAATGTTGAACGTTCTCTGTCTGTATATATATATATAAATACTCTCAGCTTAATTTTATTGAACACATGTTGCATGGTTTGTTTTTTTGCCTCATGATCATCAGTGTTGATTAGAAGAATGCTGGGTTGGAAATCATTCTGGTACTGTATTGAGCCCTTGAAACAAAAGTGCAAGGAGAACCTTTGTGCACCAAAAACAGAGTTGATTTTGCATATGGCAGCAGCGAAGAAGGTGTTGGACCCTGCAGCCAATAAACAGACCTCTTAAATGACCGTGAACTTTTAAGTGTTTTCTCTCAACCATGCCTGCTGGTTTTTGAGTTTGAATGTATTCTTTACTGGTGGCACTCCATGGCATTCGTAGTACGCATTTCTCCTGAGCTTCTGTTTGACAAAGGTGGCCTGTTTACTCTTCATTTTCCTTCTACTTTGGCCAAAGCCTAACTTGACTCTGCTTGCTGAATCAAACTGTGTGAAGGGAAAGAAAGTTCAAGTCACTGTGCTCCTGAATTTGTTTAAAAAGTCTATTTGAGTTTTCCAGTAGATGGCGGCACTTAAAATAAAAGCAAAATGAAACAAACAAAAACCAACTGAAAATAACCCACAGAAAATAAACAAAGAAACCCAACAACAAACCAAAACCAAACAACAGAAAACCAGCCCTTCTAAACAGATATTTTATTTTAGAATAAGCTAGGTAGCCATAAATTTTTAGGCTTGACTAGAGTGCAGTACTGAGAGGTGGTTGGCTACAGGGATTTCTTCCTGATAAATTTAGGAAGAACTTCAATATGGATTTGTATTGTTAAAATGAGATGGCTTTTTAGCTCTTACCTGCTTATGCTACCTTAAGGTGTACTTACTGACACTGAGTCATTTTTTTGTTTAAAGAATTGCAAGGGACTACATCTTCCCTCTCCAGTTGAGTTTTGTGACCAACGTTTCACAGAAGGCTGCTTTGAGGGGAAGGCTTTTACATAAAAATAGTTAAAACACAAACACCAGTTATAAATTTAAGGTGGTGGCATTGATGATTTCATGGAAACTTTAATACATATGAAAACCAATGCTTTCATCAAAACCTGATGCCGCCTACAAATGGAGTGCCTTATGCCTGCACTAAGGCTGGGTGCGTTGCTTTGCCCTTGAGGATGAGGAGGTTGCTGGAGCCCACTCTGCCATCCCTGCTTTTCCCTGCAAGTGTGGCATTAAATTGTGCTTGGAAGAAAATGATGGATCATTGAGGAACAAGAAGAGTTGTTACTCAAGCTTGGTTTTACACGAGGAATTCTGAATTGCATACTTCCTGTTAAGTTAACCTGCTGACCTTCTCCTTATGTACCAGCTATAGATGATAATTCTCAGCAACCATTCTGACTTCATTTTAAAGGTAAGAAAACACTTTATTTCATAAACTGTCAGCGATGTTGTGTTTGGTATGTGACCTATGGTTTTCTCTTCAGTATTGGATGTTCGTTTTTTGCAGTGGAGGAGCCCTCTGCAGGTATTCAGTGGGATTGTTTGTCAACAGAATTAGCATTTGCAGGTAAGAGGATGATATAAAATCTTCTGTCATGTTACATCATTTATGATAGAAGGTAGCAAACTGAAATCAGAAGCTTCTACACAGAATTAATTACCTGACCAGGCAAATTCCAGCACCATTAAAGTCTGTACTGACTGGAANCAAACTGAAATCAGAAGCTTCTACACAGAATTAATTACCTGACCAGGCAAATTCCAGCACCATTAAAGTCTGTACTGACTGGAATTCCAGAGATGACCAGTTTCTGTGTCACCTTCCAGTAAATGCTGTTATGTTCCTAATTGTAATTCCCTCAAAACTGGTGAAAATTAATGCTTTGATTACAATGCTTACTAACCTTCAGGATGTTTGGGTGCAAATAGAAGGATTTGTATCTTCTATCCTTGGAAAGTGAACAGCGTGTTACCACAGCAGAAGCCTGCCAGAAACTTGGAAAGGTCTATCAGTGGCTGTCAAACAGTGTAATTTTCTTGTAGCTGTATTCTCATGTTGTGTAGCATCACCATCCTCCTGTTGGTTCTTTTGTGCCACTCCTGTTTGTGCAGCTACATACCATAACCTGTGGAGTAGTGCAGAGGTTTGTCATCCACTTGCCACCTACTGAACAGTCAAGGAAGTCTGTTGCTCTTCTGTGCCTAAACTTTGTCGCGTGTCCGTTCTTTGAAGCAAGTATTTTGCCAAAGCAAATCTGAACTCTCACAGTTTCATCTGTTGTGTCAGCTGTGTTAGTCAAAACTGCTTTATTGTCTGTTGCTCTTAATTTGGGTTTCAGTTTGTCTTTAGCACTAGAATGATTAGAACCCATCATCTACCTGGGGTTGCATTGTTTTTATTGTGGTAAAGTTTACTTGTCAGCTTCATTTGTTTTTATAGCACATAATATACACATAGCCTTTAATTTGTACTTAACGTGCTTTTTGGATGGATCTGTTCTGAAAGACTCAGTTGCTGTGACCAGTCTGCTCTTAGAGGTATTTCCCTGCTGGACTGGGAAAGAATCTGATTTTGATAATACAGACTGTTGTTGAAGTGCAGTGCTTTTAGTCTGGATATTCAGGAGTTGCTCCCTTCTGCACTGTCTTACTGTTTGCTGCTTTGCAAGTCCTAAAATCTTTGGTTTGATTAGAGTTCTGGCCACAAATTCTCTAGAAGACTGGAGGATACTGCCATCTTTCATTTTCTGTTTTTGTTATATTGATTAAATTTGCACTGTGGAAGCATTTACTCTTTGTATTTTTCATGCAACTTTTTTCTTGTTGTTACACACTTTCAAATAGAGACATATGAGTAGAAACCTAATCCTTTTGCGTTGAGCCAATGCTATACTACTTTTGCTTTCTCTCTCACTCATCTAGAAGTTTGCAGGGTCTTGTTGGTTGTTTTTTTATCACTGTGGATATACTGCAGTATTATGTTCAGTGCAGTATAATACCTAAACCCTTCAGCAACCCCTCGGGTTGGAGGATGATGGAAAGTGCAGGAAGTTATCCATATTTTATGAACTTGTCCAAAACTGACATTGGGTAACTTGTACAAATGAGCGTGAAATTCTGTGCCGGGTTAGGAACTTCATTATCTGCATTACAATCAAGGTAGCGTTTGCTGACCGATAATTATATCCTCATACAAGAAGTAGCTCCTGTGTGTGGGAATGGACAGATCCAGAACTGCAGAGAGAACACAGGGAGGGCTGAACAGCACAGCAGCAGCTAATGTGGGAAAGCACAGTTGTATGATGGTCTCAGCAGTTCGTGGTACATTGGAAAGTCGATATATGCACTTTGCTTTTCTTTACAGGTGATTTTTTTATTTGTTCTTGGTGTTTAGCATATTGTTGCAGAACAGTGAAGCTAAGAATCACTTTGTGGCCTTGCTTTTGGGTAGAGCTTGTAGGCTTGACCTAAAAATGTCACGTACTGGCTACTGTCAGGCAGGGATGACCACTTTTCATCTTAAATCTTGTCACGGAAAAAGCCACTCTAGCTCTTCCTTACCTTGCATCAGGACAGTGTTTTGCTGACCAAGCCTTTGGTGCTGTGAGGCAGCTCACGTGCAAGCACCTGGATGTAAGATCCCTTCTATTCCTAGTGCTCACGGTCCAAGTGAAAGCGATACACACGGGAGACGTCTCTCATTCATTTATTCACATTTTCCATGGGTTTTTGTACACTTCCTCAATGCATTAGAACTAATGAAAACATCGTTACAAGTCATGATGTGAAAATTATCTATTGAAAAAAACAAACTCGGAGCGGTTTGAAATCAAGTGCGAGATCATCACATTCAGCATGTTCATTGAATTTATGCTAACTCATGCTGCATAAAATGACAGTAAATTTTTGCACGCAGGCACCAGCTACAAAATTTTAGCAGATGCAAATAAGTTAAGGCATCGGAAAGTAAGTCTTTAAGAACATTTTAAGTGTTACAGTGCTGGAACGGGAGCTGAACTAGAGTTCCTGCTACTGAAGCCTCGCCTCTTAATCGGTTTGGGTTCTGCAACACCTTCATTCAAACTGCACATTTGAGTTTTCGTGTCCGTCGGCAAAAAGATTATAGGAAGATGCTGTTCTGTTCCCAAATAGATCATCTGAGTGCATTACAAAAGACCTGAAAATAGCAATTTGGCATTTTAAAAGAAAACTCCCAACAACTGTAGTAATCCCTCTTAGAGATGGTTCTGAGTGCTAAAAGAAGCTGAGATCTTCAGTTT
>VXAB01003531.1:0-12476 GCA_013399175.1 Odontophorus gujanensis
AGCGGGCAGGGGTGGGGGGAGGGGACAGGGAGGGTGAAATGTAGGAATTTTGCCTATCGTGTGCTTTCAGAATACATTCCAGACTCTATGGGGTGGGACAGATTTGATTTGGGGAAATTCTTATTTTTTTTTTATTTTTTTTTGTTGGTTTATTTCTTCGGTTTTGTTTTGAAGGTACATTCATGTATGAGAGTCCGAGTGTCTTTTTATTTTTTATTTTTTTCACATCTCCTTTTTGTTTTACGGGTTGCCAACCTCGGTTCTGCTGAAAAAGAGATAAACTCAGGGGGTAGGGTGGGACAGAACAGAGGGAGGCAAAACAAAACCGAGCATGGAAGAGCAAGAGCCGGTGGTGGGACCTTGAGGAATGCACGGACCCATCAGGGATGGAGCACACATCCACCCAGTGGTGACTTTGTTGGGCACCCACGGATCCCAACCACACAAGAAGCCACCAAGTGAAGGACCGTGCTTCGGAGCTGTTCTCTCAGGTCTACATTTCTTCCATGCCTGCAGACTGAGATCCTTGGGGGACAGCCAACCCACCAATGGGTTTTGGACCTCCCCACACCCCTGCTTCACCTCTCAGCGCCGTCCTGAGACCACAAAATGGACATTTCCTCAGTGTGTCCAACAACTCAGCAGATTGGCTCCTGTCGCTCAGAGACTTTGTGTATTTAACGCTTCTAACCTGTCGTCCCTAACACCTCCATATACCCACCTGGGGAATATCTACATAGCACTATAGGACATTCCTTATTCCTAGTAACTGCGGATATGTTGCTTCTGTGTTTGACTCATAGCCATTTTGCTCCATGTGTATGTCTGCCTGGGAGTGTGTGTGCGTGTGTGCCTGCGTGCGTGCGTGTGTATATATATAATCGCACCATAATTTATTCAGCTATATGGAGTAGTATAGTAGAAAGAGAAACTGGTATTTGCTTTAACTACCTGCTGCCTGTAGGTGTCTCTCTGTAACTCAGGCATAACTGTTATACATTAAAAAAAAAAAAAAGGAAAAAGGATTAAAGGTGTCTCTGGGTGGCTTGTTTGCTTAACATGCTCAAGGGGGAAAGGTGGTAAACCAGCAACAGCTGAACACAGCCCAATGGAGATGGTTTTGCCCAAAAAAGCAAAATTGTGCATGACATTCGTGGGATTTAGTGGGCGTGGTGGCGATGGGTCAGTGGTTGGACTGGGCGATCTTAGTGGGCTTTCCAACCTTAATGGTTCTGTGGTCCTGTGGGTGGTCATAGTGGGCATGGGTTGATGGTTGGACTTGGTGATCTCAGTGGTCTTTTCCAACCTTAATGACTCTCTGATTCTGTCTACGAGTCAAACCAGGTTGGAAAGGACCCATAAGGATCATTGAGCCCGACGCCCTTAAGAATCGAGCCCGATTCCTTAATGAAAAGCCACGTGAGGAAACAAAACATCCAATTGCACTGTGACTTTTCACAAGGGAAGGACAATTACCTGGCCTGCTCCAAACACAACTGTGTCGTTATGCACCCATTTTCAGCGAGTGATGGTGGGGCAGAGGGAGGCGGGATGGGACCGTGCTGCCGCTCTGACTCCACAGGCACCTGGCTCTCGTTAGAGGGCGAAGCACAGCAGCAACAAGCGGAACAATATTTTGAAACCTTGCAGAGCAAGGCATGGCTTGGGGCTTTGGCAATCGGTAATAAGGCATTTCGCCTTTAAACAAAGCACTGGATTCAAAAGCCAGTTCCATCTGAAGATGTTTTGGTTCTCCGTAAAATAAGTTGATCTCCATCCAAGCAGTGCTGGATCAATATCCGCATGCTGAAACCAGGGTAATTAGTCTCTGGTTTTTGGTATTTTTTTTTAATATATTTTCTGGTTGCCTTTCAGCGGAGGGATCATTCCATAGAGGGCAGTGGGAGGTGGGGGCTGCGGGGACTCTACCAGTTCTGGGGGCACCCAGGCATGGGGTCTGCCCTGGGGTGCTCCCATAAGGCTTCTCCCATCATTTCCTAGGAGCCGTAAAACAGGGCAGCATTATTTCTATAACCACATCCCTATTTTCCAATCCACTCTGCTGCTGGAAGCTCTGTGCCCTCCCTGAAACAATCTTGCTCCGGTGCTGGCCGTATCCAGACACTGCCGTTGTGTTTCAACACTGCCCTCAACTGTTCCCAGAGCTCCTCGTCGTCTCTTCTGGTGGCTCGAGCCTTATCTGAGCGGCACAGGACGTTTCCCAGACCTCACCAGAGCCCAAATGTTGCCCTGTGGATGATATCAAGGGCACAAGTGAGCCCGCCAGGGAGCTGCCCTGGGCCGACACAGCTCCCGCAACAAGGATCGCTGCTCAATTATGGCCCTAAGCTGTCGTCAGCTTTAATCTGCTGATAAACCAGTGATAAATCAGAGTCAAGGCCATTTGACACCAGCTGCTAACTTCTGCCAATACACCGCATTTGCAGACAGGGCACACTGACTGTGCTGCAAACGTGAGGTGCCCAAAGTGCCCATGTCATGTCCTCAAGGGTCCCCACATTGTGGCCATGAGTCCCCATGTGTCATGGCTTCATGTGTCCTTGCATCATGGTCTTATGAATCCTTGTGTCATGGCTTCTGGGTCCCCATTTCATGGTCTCATGGGTCCCTGTGTTACAGCCATGGGTCCCCATCTCACGGTCTCATGGTTATCCCTGTGTCATGGCCTCATGGGTCCCCAATGTCATGGCTTCATGGGCTCCTGTGCCATGGTCTCATGGATCCTTGTGTCAAGGCCTCTGGGTCCCTATGCTATGGCCTCATGGATCCCCATGTCACAGCACTGAACACACACAGGCACATGTGTACTGAAAGGGGAACATTTTTACCTTTCTGACCCGAAATTTAAAACCTGCTCTTAAGCCAAAACTAAAGAACCTTTATTCAAGACTTACCGATAAAAGATAACTTGGAAAACCAAAATGGATGAATCCAAAATATTTCGGAAAAAAAAAACCCTGTTTTAACCAGCTCTGATTTCTCCTCCTCTCCATCATATTACCTATCCCAGCAGCAGTGTAACAGAATGGCTTCAGAGCTGTTTTAGGCACAGAGGGGTGAAGGTTAAGGGACTTACACGAGCCCACATTGGTTGACATGTTGTATTCTGGTGTTACAGTCGGAGAGTGGCTGTGCTGTCAGCGGCCTTCAGCCTCGCAGCATTCCAGGAGCAATTTCTTTGCAGAATAGGTGTAGAGAAGTTTATTATAATGGGCTGTGGACCTGCATAAAATCAGGGTATTCCGAGCAAGGAGAGGTGTATGAAAAGGAATTAAACGACTGAAAAAGGATTTCCTTGGGAGGCCCATTTCTTTCTTTTTGAAGGATTAATATAATTAATATCCCATCCTGGGCGGGCCACGTTCTCACCCGGCACAAACCAGACCAGAATTTTAACGGGTTTGGCTGATTTATAGTAACCCAATGGTTCATCCTGCATTCCCACAGCAAGCAGCACTCAGTCCCCTAATGCTGAGCATCAGTGGGGCTCTCGTCCCATCTCTCCTCCCCACGTTGACTTCAGTGTGGAATTAGTGCAGAATTCCCATCCCCAGGGCAGAACACATTGTGTTTTTCTGTCCTTTTTCCTCCACTGCCCCCCTATTCCCTACCAACACACCACCTCAAGGTGCTGCGCTCCAAAATAAATAGCGATGCGGAAATCTTTCTGCACAGAATCGTCTTTTGTGTGTAGCCAGGCTAATTGTTATTAATAGTAGATACGGGGAAAAAGGAAAAGAAAAAAGGAGGAAGGGGAGGGAGGATGAGAATGGGAGGGAAAAGGGGAAAAAAAAAAGGAAAAAAAAAAAAAAGAAAACCAACAGAGAGAAGAAACCCACAAGAAACTGTTCGCATTTCCCGAGACGTCGACAAAGCTTTTATGAATATAACGGGATTTGTAACAAGCATTGCAGCTGCATATAAGGCATTCAGACATGGAGACAATTTTACTAGATAATAGACTATCACGCAGGATACAATTTAAATTAAAAAATGCAATTTTCACCTTGAAATGAACAAATGATTACAATTTCTATACAAATTAAGGCATTCAGGCTCTCTTTCAGTAGTGGCATCAGTCCATGAAATATGACATAATTACCATGAAATACATTTTCAAATATTTTGATTTTTGTCCGCTGCTTTTAAAAAACAGAGCCCCATCTTCTGTGTGCGTCTGTGTGTGTGCATGTGCATAGGGGGGAGAGCGGCCTCATCCCACCTTCTGGGGAAAAAAAAAAGAAAAAACACATTAAAAAGAAAAGAAAAAGTACCCAAAGATTACGCTCCCCCCCCTTCCTGCTCCCCCCTCCTCTTGACTTGCGAGATAAAATTGAAAAAAAAAATCAGACAGAAAGAAAAGGAACGCAAGCGAAAGGCTCTAAAGCCTCCAGATTTATCTAAATTACTACGCTTATCTGCAAAAATCACATCTGCTGGTTATCTACTGGCTCCGTGGATCTCCTGGCCCCCCTCCCCTTTCTGCCTTAAAATGGTGTGGGTTTTTTTTCATTCCTCTCTTCTGTTTTTTAATTATTTTTTCCATTATGTTCTTTCTTCATAGCTGGAGAAGTAGGGCGATGAGTCGAAATGGTGCCCCGTGCATTTGGGCACCCAACCCAATGGGACACCAACGGGTGGGGCTTCTTGGGGTCCGTCGTGCCTGGACCAGGGGGATGTGGGATGGGGTTAGGGTTAACGCACACACTTGTGAATGGGAAACAGGAAGAGTGAGGAAGTTTGTAGGGGCAAGCAGAGAAGATGGTCCTGGTTGGCAGTTTTGGCAAAGTGCTAAGTATTTGGGGTAGAATTTCCCATTTGAATGCCTTGAGAGAGAGGTGGAGATTTGGGCGCCTAACACAATGGGACACCAACTGTTGGGACTTCTTGGGGTCCACCATGCCTGAACCACGGGGTTGTGAGATAGGGGTAGGGTTAGAATAAGGCTTTGGAGATGCTCTGCCCTATTTACTGCCTGACTTGCAGTCTTAATTAGCATATTTTTAAACTAATGACCATTAGTGGATTTATGGGGAGTTGGTGGAGTCACTGTCCCTGAAGGCGCTCAGGAACTGTGGAGATGTGGCACTGAGGGACGTGGTTAGTGGGCATGGTGGCAATGGATTGGGGAGATCATAGAGGTCTTTTCTAGACTTAATGGTTCTATGATCCTATGATGGGAGAATGAAGCACGCATCTTGCACTGAAAATGAGTGATATGTTGGTACTTTGGTACTCTCTCCAAAACTGTTCCCTGCCTGCACACCCACACAGGCAATGGGGCACTGCACACTTTCAGCCTCATGGTTTTGAGGTGTGTTGACCTCATTTCCAAGGTTTTACTTCAAAAACCACAAGAGCTAGAGGTTCCTTACTAAAAATTTGCATTCGGTGGTCTGTGTTCAGCACAACTGCAGGTCAGCAAGGGAGAAATACGCCATGTCCATTGTAAATTCAGTTACGCTGATGACAAAAAACTGTTGGAAAACTGCAGAGGAGTTTATTGCAAAGTCTCAAAGTGCAGTTACCTGCAGCTGCCTGGCAGAGTGGACAGGGATAGGGCAGGAAATGATTTCTTAACCCATTACCAAATATCTTATAGTTTTGTTAACCTGTTCTTGGAAATCTTCCCCTCTTCACCTAGAAAACCTGCTCTGTTGGGGATTAGGGATTGCTTCAGCTGTTGTCCATCACCATTGCCCAAAGGCTACCCTCACCCAGATCTGAGCGCGCCCAACCTTCCTCTCAGCCCAACACCTCTGCAAGGCTCAGATTTCAATTTAAAACCTTCCCCAAACGCTTCAGACATCAGCATTGCATCACCAACCCAAAGATGCACCATACGACTGCCTCAGCCCCCACTGTGTCTCTTCTCCCCACTTCAGGTACCTGTGCCTGGAGGTCACCTCATTCTGCAAAGCCCATAAGGTATTCTAAACCCAGGACATTATGGGTTTTGTCTTATTACTTGGGTGAGACCCCCACTGCAAGGGATTTGTTCTATGGGACTGTGGGGACAATCTAATGTTGCCTACTACTGGACCATGCCTGGCTTGGGAACCATCTAACACTGCCTACAGACGTGTTCTCCTCAAACCTTCGCTGAAATGTGTGAACTTCAGCTCCCTTCCCATCATAGGTCCACATCTGAGAGCCTAACAACTTCCCAGCATCTCATCTCTCAGAGCCTCTGCAAAGTGCACATTGGGTCTTGTTGGAGAAGCAGCCCTGCCCTTGAGTTCCAGTTTGCAGGTGGAAGCTCAGGAAGCAAAATGTCAGGCATGTCTGGCTTCAGGTGGTGCTGAGTGAGGTTTGGGCTTAATTAGTTCTCCAGTTATGTCCACTTTATTATTATTATTACAAAGCAATTACAACTAAGAAGGATATAACTTCAGAAGAGGAAAGCACAGCAGCCTCACTGACACTGTGTTGACAGCAGTCTCATGCCTGCTTTACGAGGTTATTAACAAAGTCCTGAGTCCTGGCAGTCTTTTTTTGGCCTCAGCAAAGCCCCAGTAGCCCCAACCCTCACCCATCAGCTCCATGCTCCCAGGCAGAGCTTGCAGGAAGGAACAGACCTTTGTTCTCTGTTCACAGACTTGCTGTTCCCCGTGTTGGGGGAGGTGACATGAATTACATGAATCCCAAGAGAGAATTTTGTTCACCAGAAGCATGAGGAACACCAGGCTGGTCTGAGCCATTGCATGTTCCCAAAAGGTCAACCCAACATTGCCTCAGCTGAACGCATCCTTACTTCACACTGCCATGGTCTAACCCAGCCTAGCCCCACAATGCCATGGCTGAATCCCACCCAATTCAAAGACATCAAGGCTGAACTCAAACCCATGTTGCCATGCCCAAACCTAACCCAACCCAACCCTATGTTGGCACAACTGAACCCAACCCAACCCCAGATTACCACAGCTTAACTCAGCCCAACCCAACATTGCCACTGTTGAATCAACCCCACCTTGCTATGGCCAAACCCAACCCAACATTGACAAGGCCAAACCTTACCCAACTCAGTGTTGCCATAGCCAAACTCAACGCAACCCAACCTCATGTTGCCATGTTAGATCTCAAACCAACCCCAGGTTGCCATGGATGAACTCGACCCATTGCTGCCACGGCCCAACTGAGTCCACCTCTCTGTTCGACAAAGGATGACCAACTCCAAGAGGACAGCTCAGGATCATCTCCAAGAAGACTCTCACCTCTAAGCCCAGGTTGTGCTCAGGTTTTGAGAACCTCCTGTGCCTTTAAGGCTGGCCCCAGCTGCGCTTGCCACCGTACAGAAGAGGATGCGAAATTAAGTTATGTGAGGCTCCTGCAGCTGAACCAGATGCGACTAAAACCAGCCTCTTTATGTATTCATGAGCTGTGTGGAAGAGAAATAAAAGGATTCATTACCACGCAAACTGTTACTAATGACATGTACCTGGTGCCGAGCACCTCTGGAAATCTAATGCGACACACTGGAGGAGAAAATGTATTCGTTTTTCAGAGGCCAACGCTGAATGGAAAATTTCCCCTCCTTGGCCCTTCCTCATTCTGCATTCACTAAAAGCAACATTTACAATTCTTCTGCCATTATGTCCTACCAGGGCCTCTGCGCTTTCTGTCACGACCTTGATATTAGCTGAAAATTGGAAATTCGCTGGCATAGCGGAGGTGGGGAGGGCTGCAAAGCAACTTGCTCTGCCGCCTAGTTTGCTCTGAAGAAAGAAAAAGAAGAAAAAGAATTAAAAAGGCAACACTTAACTCCCTGTGAGTCACCAGCAGGAAAATGCAGAGGATGCACAAGCAAGGAGGGATGGGAGGAGGAGGTGGGAGAGCTCCACAGCGCTCCATGGCCTTTGGTGGCACAAAGGCTCTGATGCCAGACAAGGTGTTAGGGAGAAAAGTGCTTTGTCTGATCCCAAATCCCTTCCTCTGTCACCAGGAAGAGTCAGCAGCTCCTTACTACACCCATTTTGTTTCCTTTTTGCCTCTTTTGAGCAGGGACAAATCTCTCAGCATTATTCCATATGTATGAAAGTGCAGATAAATGCTCCCTAAATAGAAGACAATGCTCTGGGATCTGTACTATCCTCCTTTTAACCCCAAGGGCTCTCTCTGTGTTTGTGGCTTCATTTTCCTCCTTCCTAAGTCATCTCTTCTCATGCTGCTCCCTCCCTACCATTCCCACTCGCTTGTTTACCGAGGGCCATCCCTATTAGTTGGCAAGCTTTCTAATTTAATCAAGGCTGGTCCCTCTCACTGATTAATTCACAGGATGTCAGCTGAGCTGTTCTGCTTTGTCACATCCCCAGCATTTCGGGTGCGTGGTGACAGGAAAGCACCTGAATGTGGTGCACAGGAGCAGGGCAATGGGAGCCTTCCCAAAATAAAAAATAGAGACATGGCACCTGAAGTCTCGTGGTTAGGAGCAACTAGCCCCAGGTTCATGCCAGCTCCATGGGAGATGAACCCTTTCTTCTCTATCGGGGAGCTCAATCCAAAATGGGCAACCAGATGTTAGATACGAACAGCACTGTGCTATTCCACCCCCAGTTTCCCTTTTCTAACTCAACCTCTTGTTGTCTGCCAGGGGAAGGGATGTCCCTTTCTTTGAGGACCCCAATGGGCAAATGTAGGATATGCTGTCGATAGACTTTGCCTTTCTGCCTTGGTCAGGTGTGGGTGGAGATGGAAATGGGAAAGGATTGGGAACATATGGAAGAATTTAAAAGATAAATCTTTGGGAGGGTGTATGGGGGAGCTGGTAAGAACCTCACAAAGTTGATTCCTGCTAAAAACTGCCAACTTACATCCCCATTGCCAATGCTATGGGTGAGGTAGGAGGAGGTCTCCAGCCTGTCTTGTGGTTTGGAAGCCCTGCAGGAGCCTTTGGAGGAAAGGAACCAGATCTCCCCTTCCCCAACCCCTCACAACCTGTTAGATGGCCCCAAGGAGGACACAGCACAGACACTAGCATCTGTGAGCCTGCTTTTGGCCAAACGTCACGAGATTTTGGTTTGAATGATGGTTGACCAACGGGGACAGAGGCCAGCATCAGGATCTCTGAGCTCAGGCTTTGTCGTGAAGGTTGGATTTCCTGCTCTGGAAACCTTCCTGCCCATTTCTGTCCCCACCACCAAATTTATTGATCACGTTGGGTCATAGCGCTGCGATTACAGCTCTCAGCTGTGCCTGAACCTGAATCCAAAATCCAACTGCGTACGGTTGTCAATCCAATCCCAAGCAAAAGCCATAGGACTGAAGCTGCACATCTGTGCACCTTTTCCAGTGCTGAAACCCGATGAGGTTGGGGGGATTGGAACAAATCTTTGATCCACCTTGTATTGGGGTGCACATCCAAAGCTTTGCTGGAGACCCAGTGGGTCCCATCCTTCCCACCAGCCCTGTCCTCCTGCAGAAGGTGTGTACTAATAGTAACCCTTGTTCTTAAAGTCATTCTACTACAGAAATCATTATCGGAGGGGTTCTGATTGGTAGAACAGGGATGTGCTCACAGAAATGGTGCCCCTGGGGGGCTGAGGGTCCATCTCCAGCGATACGCTGTCCATGCTCTGTGGTGCTGAGATGCTGTGAAATCTCTTTACACCTTGTTGTAAAAGTACACCATGAGTGCGCATCTAAAACAAGGGATAAATGGCAATTTCAACTGCTATGGCTTAGTTTACTGGGAGATCTCCCAAGAAATAGATGTGGCCTCTTTGACTGTGGGCTGTGACCCAGGGGGTCATTGTCCTGCCTCTTTATCCTGTAGGTATGGTCTCACTGACATGGAAAAAAGAGTGGGATTTTAAGGAAAATCTTGGAATAGCTGGATATGCAACCTCAAAAAAAAAAACAACAAAAAAAAAAGTGATGGCATGGTGAAGGAATGAGTTATCATTTATGGAGGATGGACATAGTGTTGAGAGCCCTTGTAGGGTGCTGGATGGGTGGCCCAATCCAGACCTGGCAAGGGAGAAAGAAAGCTAAATGCCAAAGCCAGGGTTGTGTATTCTGTGTAGGGTAGGGAAATGCAAGGGGAAGGGAGGGGGCAGCAGGAACGGTGGCCACTCGGATTTCAGGTCTCTCAAGGAAAAGTCGAGCCCTGAGCTATTTTCCCAGGCTGTGAAGAGGCATCGCAGCTGGCTTCCACCCGCCTGGGACAGGGAAAGGGTCTGAAGTGGTGCCAGAGCCTTAGTGGGGAGGTTACGGCTGGGTCCCCCAGGGTTGGAGCAGAAAGATGAGAGCTGCCCCATGCACAGCTGCTGGTCCCAGTGCCCAGCGTGGGGGGAAATGGCCATCAGGAGCCAGGGTCGAGTTATCGGCTGCTGTTAAAAGGAGCTGACGAGTGGGAGAGGCAGAAAATGCAGGTGTTGGCAGGGAACCACCACCTTCCCCACAGGCTGAGCTGCAGCAAATCAGTGTCGCAAAGATATCGCACGGGGAGGGGGAATGCTGGAGGATGGGGGTGCTCAGGGATGGGGATGCCTGGGGATGCAGATACCCAGAGGTGGGGATGCTTGGGGAACCAGAAGCAGTTCCCTGCACCGCTGACATACATCATGCCTTAATGAGGATCATGGGCTCAGTGGGCACCTGTGTCCTTTGGGGGGGGTTTCAATTCACCCAGATGGGATGGGGCTGCCACAAAGGGCTGGGCAGCTCCCAATCCAATAGCTGAAGCAGGAGAAAAGGCAATGACTCACCTCCTCTTCCTTCTTTCCTCCTCCCATAACCAGTCCCTAACAGGGAACATGAAATACAGCACATCCGTCCCCATTTCCCCCCCTCTCAGGCAGCCCTACAGAAGGAGCACTGTGCCAAACAGACCTCATAGCTGCCTGCTGATGTCAGGGCTCTGTGCGGTGCAGCTGTCCGCAAGCATCCCCTGGATTAGAGAACTGTGCTGGGATGGGGTGGGAGGGGGTACATTCCTGGGGGGCAGTGTCACTCCGGTGGATGGAGCCAAAGCCTGAGACCCCTGTGTTCTGCTGATGTCTGCAATGGGACAACAGTGGGGGGTTTGGGGCAGCTATTCCCATTGCTGTGCCTCAACATTTCCATCTGAGAAACGGGCACCACACCCAAACATTGAGAAGGGATTCCTTCGAGGTGGCACACAGCTGCAAATACAGACAGTGCCATAAATGCAATATGGGGGTGCAGCTTACCACCAGGATCCATAGTGGATCCACTCCCAGCAGTGTATCCTCATCCCATCATGCCACCCAAGGACCACTGATGGAGATGCCTGGAGCTGGGAGCCCAAAGCCCAGCTCACCCCAATGTCTACAGCCCCCCCAGGTACCCCATAGTACATTTTCGGATGGCAGTAGCCATCCATCCACCCAAGCACCTCGCCTTGCTCCTCTCTTCCTCCACAGTTGTGCCTCGGGCCCCACTTGAGGTTGTTGCGCATTTTTGCAGGCTGGGGAGAAAACAAAATAATAATAAAAATAATAATAACTAAAAAGCAACGATAATAATAAAGAAGAGCTGCCGGAAGGGCTGATCTCACACTGATTAAACATTGTGGATGGCACTGGTGGGCTATGCGCGGAGAATCGATTGTCGTCGCCCACTTTTTGTCCACTTTGGCACCGAAATGTCACATTTGTGATCTCCGGGATGCAAGGGGAGGGGGTAAAAAAAAAAGGAAACCTTAAATGAAAATAGAGCCTGAGCGGGTTTGCCGCTGTGATGATGTTAATAATTGGCTCGAGGAGGGGGAGGAAGCGGTGTTTGTGGGTGATTTTCTGGGTGCTGTGTACACGCCGATGTCTTATCACTGAAGGATGGAAAACAGCGGCGGTGATGGCACTGCTGATACATTTCAAACACCCAAAGGATGCGATGCTGCACGTGATGCCAATCCCTGGGGCACAGGGGGGGACGGGTGGGATTGGAGTCCCTGAAATCCAGAGCATCCCATGGCATAGGTGGGAGCGGGCTGGTCCGCAGCTCTCTGTGCCCCTTTATTTGCTTTTTGGGATTTTCTTCTGGTCCCAAAGGGTCACACCGCGCGGTTCCAGCCCCGAGGATGGAAGCCAGGCTTTATTTACTCTAGCTGGAGGCTGACATCCTGCTGTATTCTCATGACTCCAGGACCTGGGGCTTTAGCACAAAAATGCCAAATATTAGTGAGCTCCCCATGGCCCCGCAGCATTTTGGAGGGGCTGCTCCTTCAGTACACGCCGTTTATTTGTTGAACGGGGCTGACATTCACGCCCCATCCCCTACTTGCTGCTCGGGTTTTCCATCCGCACTGTGGGAAAGTCCCACTATGGGGCTGGATGTGTGCTCTCTGCATCTCTCTGATAATTTTTTTCTCCTCTGCCGCCTCTTTTTTCCAGAGGTAGAAGAGCTGTTCCCTTCTCCCCATTGCTCTCCTCAAAGGCAATTCCTTTCCCCATCCCCGCAGGCACAGGAGCACCCAAGGAAGCTTGTGATCCCCC
>VXAB01003531.1:12511-22779 GCA_013399175.1 Odontophorus gujanensis
CCCCCACCCCGGTGCACTCCCGACTTCAAAAAGCCAACTGCTTCAATAGCA
Source organism: Odontophorus gujanensis (assembly GCA_013399175.1). Lineage (NCBI taxonomy): Eukaryota > Metazoa > Chordata > Aves > Galliformes > Odontophoridae > Odontophorus > Odontophorus gujanensis. Next base: position 12,563 of record VXAB01003531.1, read on the forward strand.
TTAGGGGGCTGATTTGAAGCCACAAAAGCCATGAAATTCGGAGTTAAGGCTCAAAAATCCACTTGACACCCTGCCCTTAAGTCCTAAAAGGCGTTGAGCTTTAGGTAACAGCTCACAACTCCCCAAACTGCTGGCTTCCCCCAGAACAGGGCACCAAGACTGTTTCCTTCCCCTAAGTTCAGCACCCAAAGCTATTTCATCTCCCAAAGGTTACAAGTAGGAGGAGTTTCCCGTGGGAGATTATTTTTCATTATCATTATCATTACCTATGACTATTATTGCTATTATTATTCTCACTCGTCACTCCTGTCCTTTGTCTTAGCTCATTCCTTGGCAACAACTGGAAGAAATAACTCATTAAAACAGCACAAAAAGTTTTTGCAATGCATTTTACTGCGATTCTCATCACTTAAGCCTGGATTTGCAGGTGTTAGTGCATCTCATTCTTCACCTGCATGCTGAATACCGGCCCAGGCACGGACAAGATCGATACTTCAGTGTTTACTGCAGCAGCTGTAACAGGGTTAGCCACACTATCTGCAAATCCTCATAGACTCTGGGGTGAGGGATGCTGCAGCCACTTGGGCACTGAGGATTCTAGAAAACCCCTCCACCTCCTCCAGTTTGACATCCGAGGATCAACAATGGGACACGTGGGGACAGCTGGGCATCTCCGTGGGTAAGGAAACTTGGGGGCCACGTCGGAGCTGCTGAGCCCACGGGAGGGATGCAGCCTTGCAAGCGCGTTCTGCAGTGGAATAAGGCACTGAGGACAGAGCAGCACTGAGCTCGCAGCTGCCCTCTCTTGGCAAAACGTGCCTCCTGCAGATGTTGCTCGGAAAGAAGGGACAGATAAGGCTCAAGGCTCCCACTGCATCTCACGTTGGGTTAAATCAAACCAGTCTTCCTGGAAAGTGCCTAGATTTCATTCACTTCGCTGTGCAAGGCTCTGTCCATGGATATAGGATGCTCTGAGGACATCAGATACCCATGGGATGGGCGAAAGGGAACTGGATCCAGCACCCCTTGGTGAGCCCAAAGCCCTCTGCAGAAGCACAGTGCCATTAGCAATGGAAAAGCCCTTATGTGGTGAAAGAAGCGTTCTTCCTACATGTGGCACTGCCCTCTTAGAGCACAGAGCAGAGAAATCACTTCCCAAAGCCCATGGTGCTCTGTGGATTTGCTACAGCCGACTCGGTCCTTTTTCCATCCTTGTTTCTTTTTTGTAATTATTTTTGTGTAAGTTAATTTAATAAAAGAATCACTCCCTAAATACAAAACCTAAAGAGCTGCTGATTGAAGTGCTTTCAAGGCTGCGGCGGGAAGCCGCGGTGTGCGTCAAGCTTCAGTAGTAGGGCACGGGTTGGGGGAAGGCATCACTGCATGTAGGTGTAGCGCCAATCCGGCAGAGGTACGTGGGTTTCCTTGATGGCCTGGGGAGATGTCCAGCGTAGGATGTAGTGGGGGCCACCAGGCTTGTCGTTGGTTCCTGTTTTTGGGGGAAAAAAGGGACGTGAGGGACACGGTTGAGTGGGTATGGCTGATGGGTTGATGATGGGACTCGGCAATCGTAGTGGACTTTCCCAACCTGAGTGATTCTATGGAAAGCAGGTGAGAGCTTGAGATGAAGGATGTGGTTGGAGGGGACATGTCCCATCGTGCTGCTAAAAGAAGGGGACTTTGAAGGGTCTCACCTGAGATGCGGGAGCCCCCAAAAGGCTGCTGGGCCACTACAGCGCCCGTTGACTTGTCATTGATGTAGAAGTTGCCAGCCGCGTTGCGCAGACGGCTCTGGGCTTCCTCAATTATGTTTCTGGGGAGGGATGGGTAGATGTGAGCACAACAAAACCATGCCTGGGGTCCTCTGCTCTAACCCTAACCCCAAAAGCAACACATCTGGGCACTGCTTTCCTTCGCACGCATCTCCAGGACTGCATGTGTAGCCAAGGCAAGTGTAACTCGCACTCCAGTGGGATCTGTGTGCTTGAAATTCGATTAAGTGACTGCAGTTCTCTCTTCTACTAATTCGTTTTCAAGATTTTTTGGTTACAAAATGAAGTTCTTTATACCTGTGTCCAAGGACATCCCAACTGAATGACCTCCTAAGTTAGGACACCTCACCCTAATGACCACTAAGTTGGGCTTAATGACCTCCAAGGTTACTTATTGAACACCTGCTTGCTAGTTTCACTAATATTTGGTTGATTCTTAGGCACTCGTTGAAAATGTAATACCCCAAATTAATTGTGGGATCCTCAAACTTTCTAACAACGACGAGTGTTAAATGGAAAAACAGCACAACTCAATGCAACAATGGAATACAAGACAATGCAACGATGCAATGCAATGGTAACTTGGTCTTTATACAACCTGAAAAAGCTTCTGGCTCTCCTCATCACATAGAAATAGAGCTCTGTTTTCTCCTGGGCTTCTTAGGTAAGGAAAGAACTCGTTCTTCTCCTAATCAGCATTGGTGATTCTACGATTCTATCATCTCTTTTTCCCACAGAAAAAAAAGAAACTCAAAAATGGATTCTCAAAACCAGTTTCTAACCCAAAAAGCACCTGGCACCCAAAGCCCTGAGGGGTCGGAGCACCGACTGGTGGGTGGGAGGGGGTGGGAGGACCAACCCCCCTGGCTGTCCCCTCCTCCTGTCCCCACTCAGTCCCTGCTCACCTCTCCTGGGCGAACACCGCCCCCGTGAGGCCATAGGGTGTTGTGGTGTCGATCAGCTCCAGCACCTCCCGGAACTGCTCCTCGGGGTACACGTACACGGTGAGGATGGGTCCAAAAATTTCCTGAAAAACAAAAATATAAACAATGTAAGTCAGCCATCTCATACAAACCAGCCTCCTCCGACCCCCAGCCTCTAAAAATCAGCACCAGATTAGCTAACGAGGTCAACCAGCCAACGTGCTGTCCAAGACGTGGATCCACATCCCGTGTTTTCCCCACTCTCACCTCCTTCATGATGGGGTCTGTTGGGTCCTGGCTCTCCACGATGCATGGCTCAACAAAATACCCAACGCTGTCGTCACAGCCACCCCCGGTCAAGATGCTGAGGTTGGGAGATGTCTTGGCATGTTCGAGCCACTTCTTTATTCGTGCAAATGACTGAGAAAAGGAAGGGTGATGAAAAGTACATGTAACCTTACACTTGTTGCTGAAATAGGGCTGGAGATGAGGTCTGGGTGATGCTTTTCGGGATTATGCTGCTCACTTCCAGCTCAGGACGAGGGCTGGCAGCTGGAAATACAGCCCTGTGCACTGTGCCTTATATCTGAGATGGTTTCTCAGCAGAATATCCCACTTCTCTGAAGAGGCAATGACATATCAAAGAATGGTTTAGGTAGGAAGTGACCTTGAAGAGCACTGAGTTCTAACACCCTGCCATGAGTTGGTTGCTCCCCACCACATCAAGCTGCCCAGGGCCCTATACAATCCGGCCTTGAACGTCTCCAGGAATGGGGCAATATGTGACAGTTGGGTTCATTACTCTCCTGGAATACAGCTCAAAGCTTTTCTAAGAGTAATGAACCCCACTTAAACAAGCTTCTACCAGCAGCCTGGTGGTGTTAACTCCATGCAAACAGGATGAGTGAGCTCACCTTGTCATCAATTACTGCTGAGAAAAAGGTCCCAAAGTCCTGGACAGGCTGTGGGGGCAAAGATAAGACAGTATCATCACAGAATCATGAAGGCTAGAAAATACTTCCAAGATCATCAAGTCCAACTCAGCACGCCAACACATCCCTACTATGCCCACTCACAAAATCATAGAATCCTTAAGGTTGGAGAACTCCTCCAAGGTCATCTAGTCCAACCACCAACCCAACCCCACCANCACGATGCATGGCTCAACAAAATACCCAACGCTGTCGTCACAGCCACCCCCGGTCAAGATGCTGAGGTTGGGAGATGTCTTGGCATGTTCGAGCCACTTCTTTATTCGTGCAAATGACTGAGAAAAGGAAGGGTGATGAAAAGTACATGTAACCTTACACTTGTTGCTGAAATAGGGCTGGAGATGAGGTCTGGGTGATGCTTTTCGGGATTATGCTGCTCACTTCCAGCTCAGGACGAGGGCTGGCAGCTGGAAATACAGCCCTGTGCACTGTGCCTTATATCTGAGATGGTTTCTCAGCAGAATATCCCACTTCTCTGAAGAGGCAATGACATATCAAAGAATGGTTTAGGTAGGAAGTGACCTTGAAGAGCACTGAGTTCTAACACCCTGCCATAAGCTGGTTGCTCCCCACCACATCAAGCTGCCCAGGGCCCTATACAATCCGGCCTTGAACGTCTCCAGGAATGGGGCAATATGTGACAGTTGGGTTCATTACTCTCCTGGAATACAGCTCAAAGCTTTTCTAAGAGTAATGAACCCCACTTAAACAAGCTTCTACCAGCAGCCTGGTGGTGTTAACTCCATGCAAACAGGATGAGTGAGCTCACCTTGTCATCAATTACTGCTGAGAAAAAGGTCCCAAAGTCCTGGACAGGCTGTGGGGGCAAAGATAAGACAGTATCATCACAGAATCATGAAGGCTAGAAAATACTTCCAAGATCATCAAGTCCAACTCAGCACGCCAACACATCCCTACTATGCCCACTCACAAAATCATAGAATCCTTAAGGTTGGAGAACTCCTCCAAGGTCATCTAGTCCAACCACCAACCCAACCCCACCACGTCCAACTTAAGGTTGGAGAAGACCTCCAAGATCATCACGTCCAATCAACGTGGGTTACTCCTGATGAATGCACTGGGCTAAAAGGTGGAGGAGACAGCACGAGGACATGCACACACAGAAAACCAACAGGGGCTGGGGTCCACACCAAAAAAGCTGTCTTGAGAAACTGAAATTCCCACAACACATCCCTTCAACCCCAAAGCACACCTCCGTTTGGCGGGAGCAACCTCCCCTTTTTCAATTAGCCCGCAGTATTCAGTGCTTTGCACAATCCTTCCCGCAGATGCTGGCTACAAGTTAATTTCTAATCATTAAAAAAAAAAAAAAAAGATGAAGGGGAGGGGGAGGATGGAGGGGTGGTGGTGGGGAGAACCAGTGGATAAAAAGCTCGGTTCAATAGGAATTAGTAGCCAGTTACCGCAGTCTCTAATCCCATCAGCCACCCGCTGAGCCGCAAAGCCCTTCAGCAGCCCGGCAGCTCCACTCACGTCTCCCACTTTGATCTTCTTGGTCTCCTCCAGCAGCTTGGCTTTGATCTGGGGCCACAGCGAGCGCGGGGCGTAGAGGCGGGAGCACGCCGAGCATTTCTGGCCGCCGTACTCGAAGGCGGAGCGCAGGGTGCCGTTCACCACGCTGGACACGTCGGCTGAGCTGTGCACCAGGTGGAAGTTCTTACCCCCGCACTCTGGGTTGAGGAGGAAAAGGAGAAAGCGAGGAGTCGGACAGCACGAGGTATAGGGATGGGGTGTCTGCAGTGCTCGCTCTGCACCCTCTCCGAAACGTGAGCTGCAGCCCTCACCTCCAGCCAGGCGTGGGAAGTTGCGGTAGCGATCCAGGTTTGCAGACACCTGCTTCCAGAGGTGCTTGAAAGTCCTGGGGGAGAAAGGAGGAGGTGTTGGCACAGGAGGGGAACTTGGTAATGGTGTGACAGGGTCCTGACCCTGCTGTGACACCCCAGAAAGCCCCTCCAGACATCCCCAGGGAAGGGATGTTCTGCAAACGGAAGAGATGTTGATGAGAACAAGACCCTGGATATCAAAGCACCGGGCGCTGCACCAAAACCCAGTTCCCCTTCCCTTTTCAGCACTTGGTTTTTGGTTAAAGCAGCTCCTCGTGCTTCCTCACACAACTTACGGCACGCTGCCGGTGAAGTTGAGCCCGCAGAAGTGCTCGGAGCTGGTGACAGCATCACCAAACACGGGTCCATCTGCTGGCACGAACTGGATGACGTTGGGAGGGAGCCCAGCTTCCAGCAGGATCCTGTAGACAGCGTAGCTGGAGAGCAGGGCCGTGTCGCTGGGCTTCCACAGCACCACGTTTCCCTGCAGACAAAGCACAGTGAGTGCACGAAGAGAGGCTTCCAGCCCTGACACCACCCATTTCCAGCTGAGGCAGCAGAGCAACAGCCCCAGTATGGATGAACAGAGCCCAAACAAACAGCACAATTGGCTGCAAGACACAGAGCAGCAGCCCTGCTGAGCTCCCACCCCTTTGGCTCCATGCCCCCACCCTGGTTGCAGCTCGTGACCGTCACCGCAACGGTGAGCACGCTGTGAGCAAGGTTCAGCAGTGCAGAGCATAGAGAACACCCTGGGGTTAATTAACAAAAAACCTGCACCTCAAGCTGCTCTCTATGCAAAGTCCAACCTAGGGGCATGGAATGGTTTAGGTTGGAGGGGAGCTTAAAGAGCATCCAGTTCCAAACCCTGAATTGGGCTGGTTGCCCCCACCAGATGCCCTGAGTCCCATCCAGCCTGGCCTTCAATGTCTCCAAGGACGGGGCATTTCTCAGATTTTGGGAATGTTTCCCCTTTTTCCAACACTTGACCATCAAAGCTGTTTGCTAGACAGGTCTACCCAGCAGCCAAGGAAACGAGTTCTAATTAAAGCCCCCTGAGCCTAATTATAAAATTCAGGAGGGTGTGGCTGGGCTGTGTGTGGAGGTGACCAGTTTAGGACCTATCTCTGGAAACGGCCCTAAAGGGCTCCTCCACCCCCACGTGCAAATCACACTGAGATTTAGGGTCGGGACCCCTGAGATTTGGGGTCAGGACAGGTGGACAAAACAGGGAAACACCACAGCACGATGCTCACCATCAAAGCCGGAGTCCCCGCCAGGTTGCCACCGATGGCCGTGAAGTTGAAGGGAGACACAGCCGCCACAAAACCCTACGGGAGGAAGAGGAAAAGGACAGGTTGTGGCATGCTCTGTCACCCTACAGCACCCCACGACACCCCGAGGCTGTGAGTTGGCCTGGCTGCTGACCTCCAGGCCACGGTACACCATGCTGTTGGTGCTGGCCTCCACGCTGAGCGGTTGTTTGCCCTCCAGCTCCAGAGCATACTTGGCGTTGAAGCGGAAGAAGTCGATCAGCTCCGCAGCCGCGTCGATTTCTGCCTGGATGACTGTTTTGCCCTGGTCATGGCCAATAAAAACAACACATGGCATTGGGGTTCAGCCTTTTCAACAAGGGCTTGGCCTCCGGCAAGGCCCCATCCGACTCCTTCCTAAGACCTCATCTCAGTCCTTCCCTTCCCAAGATCCCATACTGCTCCTTCCCAAGGTCCCACCACAAGGCCCCATCCCTTCCCTTCTCTTCTGAAGACCCCACACCGCTCCTTCCCAATACTGCTCCTCCCCAAGGACCCATCTCACTACTTCCCAAGACCCCATACCTGCTCCTTCCCAAGACCTCAACCCATCCCTTCCCAAGACCCTATACTGCTCCTCCCCAAGACCTCATCCCATCTCTCCCAAGACCCCATCCCATCCCTTTCCATGACTCCATCCCATCTCTTCCCATGACTCCATCCCATCCCTTCCCAAGACCCCATACCTGCTCCTTCCCAAGACCCCAGCCTACTCCTTCCTAAGAACCCATCTCAATCCTTCCCAAAACACCATCTCACCCGTTCCTAAGACCCCATCTCAATCCCTCCCAAAGCCCTGTCCACTCCTTCCCAAGACTCCATACTGCTCCTTCCCAAGACCCCTCCCACTCACCCCATCCCTTCCCAAGACCCCATACCTGCTCCTTCCCAAGACCCCTCCCACTCACCCCATCCCTTCCCAAGACCCCATACCTGCTCCTTCCCAAGACCCCTCCCACTCACCCCATCCCTTCCCAAGACCCCATATCCCTCCCACTCACCTGCCCCACCATGGTCTTGGCCAGCAGCTCGGCACGCCGTGGGCCACTCAGCATGTCAGCAGCTTTAAGGAAGATCTGAGCCCGGTCCTGGATGGGTTTCAGATCCCACTCCTTCCTGGCAGCCACAGCGGCATTAATGGCTTTGTTAATGAGGTCCTGTGGAAAGGGAATTGCAGCCCATCATGGAAATACCCATCAGAGAAGACTGGGGTGGGGGTGAAGAGCCATCTGCCCCATGATCTCTGCTCACCATGCTGTTCCCATAAAAAACATCAAAGGGAAAAGGGCCAGGAGTGGGGTGCTCACCTTGTCAGCATAGCAGAACTTGGCCACTTTGTGTGCATGGTTGAATGGCTGAAAAGAGAATACAGTTTTGGTAAATCACCCGTCTGATGGATGCAACCCTTGTAGTGTGTGATAGCTCGCCCCAAAACTCACCGACAGTTGGTACCGCACCGCTGACGTCCACACCTCCTCCCCACCAACCACACAGGGGATGGCTTCGGTCCGGCCCTTCAGCTCAGCGAGTGCCTGGAGAGGGGAGAGGGCAGTGTTGGGTGTGGATGGGTACGGGTTCAAAAAGGGGGGAAAACTCCAAGTGATGTCATGTGGGGGTACCTTCTGGAGAGCCGCTCGCTCGGGGCTGCCGGGCTTGAACTCGAGGATGGGCTCGTTGGTCACCTGGATGGATGCATGGTGCAGGCATCTCCACCTATGGAGGGAGGGATGAGGAAATCCCACCCATGCTTCCAATAGAAGGTGGTTTTATCCCCCAGAAAGTGGAGTTTTACCCCCATAAAGCGTGGTTTTAACTCAGTGTGTTTCTATCCCAGCAAAACGTGGGTTTATCCCAACAAAACCTGTGTTATCCCAACAAAACCTGGGTCTATCCCCCAAAAAGCTGAGTTTAACCCAACAAGATGTGGGTTAGTCAAAGTAAGAAGTGTTTCTATTGCAATAAAAAGTGTTTCTACTCCAACAAAACGTGGTTTTATCCCAACAAAACATGTTTAACCCAAGAAAACGTGGGTCTTACCCAACAAATTCTGAGTTAATTGCAATAAACTGTGTTTCTATCACAACAAAACACAGTTTTATCTTGTTACAAGGAGGGTTTCTCCCAATAAAATGTGGTTTTACCCCACCAAAACACGTTTTTTTATCACAATCAAATGTGTTTTATCTCAATGAAACCTGTCTTTATCCCAGAAAAATGCATGGTTATCCCAATAACACATTTTTATCTTAATAAAGTGTGTTTTTATCCCAATGAAGTGTGTTTTTAACCCAAGAAAACTTGTTTTTATCCCAATAAAACATGAGTTCATCTTAATAAAGTGTGTTTTCACTCCCAAAAACGTATTTTTATACCAACAGTGTTTCTATCCCCAAAAAACATGAGTTTAACCTCATAAACCGTGGNAAAGCGTGGTTTTAACTCAGTGTGTTTCTATCCCAGCAAAACGTGGGTTTATCCCAACAAAACCTGTGTTATCCCAACAAAACCTGGGTCTATCCCCCAAAAAGCTGAGTTTAACCCAACAAGATGTGGGTTAGTCAAAGTAAGAAGTGTTTCTATTGCAATAAAAAGTGTTTCTACTCCAACAAAACGTGGTTTTATCCCAACAAAACATGTTTAACCCAAGAAAACGTGGGTCTTACCCAACAAATTCTGAGTTAATTGCAATAAACTGTGTTTCTATCACAACAAAACACAGTTTTATCTTGTTACAAGGAGGGTTTCTCCCAATAAAATGTGGTTTTACCCCACCAAAACACGTTTTTTTATCACAATCAAATGTGTTTTATCTCAATGAAACCTGTCTTTATCCCAGAAAAATGCATGGTTATCCCAATAACACATTTTTATCTTAATAAAGTGTGTTTTTATCCCAATAAAACTTGTTTTTATCCCAATAAAACACGAGCTCATCTTAATAAAGTGTCTTCATCCCCAAAAATGTATTTTTATACCAACAGTGTTTTTATCCCAACAAAACATGAGTTTAACTTCATAAACCGTGGTTTTATCCCCCCCCCTCCCCCCAAAAAAACCGTGTTTCTATCACAATAAAACACGTTTTTATTCCAGTAAACGCCTTTTTATCCCAACAAAACGTGGTTTTATCCCTTAATTCAGTGCTCTCAGGGTGAAAAAAGCCGCGGGAGACGCAGGATCAAAGGTTTCTATGGGGGCAGTGCAGGGTTGGGGGCACTGGAGCGTGGCACCTCGGAGCCCCCCCCCAAAAGGGGCAAAGGGGCGGCAGGAGAGCGGCGTGGGGGGCAAAGGTTGGGAGGGCGGTGGTGGCAGTGGGGTTCGTGCCCAGCGTGGGGGCTTTGGGAGATGACAAAGCACACGCGGAGCTCCCCCA
>VXAB01003535.1:210-13225 GCA_013399175.1 Odontophorus gujanensis
AAAAAAAAAAAAAAAAAAAACAGTGAGGTTCTAAAATAATTCAGTTTACCTCTTTGCCTTTAGTATCTCCATTTTCAATCCACTCAACAGTTACACTTTCGTTATCTTCATTCAGGGATGTTACCATAGCTTGATGAATTCGGCCTAGAAAGGAAACACAAATGACCACTTATTAGCAGGTGAAAAAAAGTCCCAGAATTTATTTGAATTCCTGTATGTTGAAAGGCAGAAAGAAGAAGGTTAAAACAGAACAGGGCATAAGTGAAAATGATTGTTGGTTACACACTGAAAGTTGGCTTAGACACAATCTACTAGCAGAATGGGACAGTGAAAAAATTCAAGCAGCAGAGAACAGTGAAAAGTAAGCAAAATGCCATATGAAAGCCACACCACTTAAAATGTTTTTTCTATGATATGTTTTGTTAAGATTTCCAACAATACAGCAGAGAATTTACTGTGGTGCCTCCCTTCTAGGTTGATACAACATTAAATATCATGACATAGCAGTAAAGCGACCTAAGATTATATTCTGACATCCATCCAATCAGTTTGTAATTCAGCTAAAATTAAGTTGCTTGAGACAATAATATAAATCGTCGTTTTGTAAATAACTTCTAAGGTACCACTGCTATGACTTATCCAGTGAAAAGATCTCAAGCCAGTAAGACCCCGTAAAGAAAAATAAAACCAGTAAACTTTCAGTTGATAAAGATCTTCCTTCTTAAACACATATATTGCTTTTTTATTTTTTTAAATAACTTCTGTCATATTAAATCCTATCTTCTAGATATGGTATCAAGGAGTAATCATAAAAGGAGTCATGCAATGACACAAAAGGATCAAGATCCAAGAGTCATATTGATTTCACATTCACCCTTTGCCCTAAAAACACCAAGAACCAAGCTCACTAAAGAATGAAAAGTATAATTCAACTGCTGCACTGATACTCTCCTTAAACAAGCCACTGGACAAAAACACAATCCCTTACTCTGAATTGAGAAGGAAATGTAAATGATACAGTAAAAAATAAACTCTAAATAATGCCACTCCCCAAAAGAAAAAGAATAAATGCAAAGCTCAAAGCTTTAAACAAGCAGGTAAATGCATCTTAAATCTTCCATGAATTCCCTCAAAATTGTACAATTTTATATTATTTATGGCTTACAGCCAATTAACTTCTACATCTGGTGAACACTACAGATGCCCTTACTAGGTTCAGCTTGGTTGAAGATCATACATCTACACAGCTTCCCAGTCAATTACCCAAGACCAACAGCAGCCTGGTAATTCTCACATCAACAGCTGCCTATGTTATCACACTCCAGCAACTCATGTGCACCCACTGTTCCAACATCATACTTGCCAGTCACACTCAAATCATGGTTTCAGTGACATAATGTCTGTACCCAATCATAAACCAACCTCTGGATGCCAAAGAACCACGTGCCACTCCCAAAACAAGCTGAGCTTCCGTTGTTAAATATGAACTCCATCTTGGCCCTGTTCGTGACTTGGACAGAAATACTGTTTTATTAGAGCTGGTTGGGAAGCCAGCCTCAAAGGATCTTAGTGAACCAAGCTAAATCCAGCTGGCAGCTGGTCGCCAGTGGTGTTTCCCAGGGCTCAGTATTGGAGCCAATCCTGTTTAATATTTTTATCAATGATCTCAATAAGAGGATGGAGTGAACCTTCAGTAAGTCTGCAGACAACACCAAGTTAGGCAGAAGTTTTAAAGTGCTGGAGTGTAGGAAGGAGCTGAATAGGCTGCACCCAGCTGTATGGCATTCAACAAGGCTAAAAGCCAGGCACAGCTCTTGTGTCATAACAACCTCATGCAGTGGTGTTGACTTGGGGAAGGTTGGCTGGAAAGTTGTCCAGCAGAAGAGGACCTGGGGATGACAGTCAACAGCCAGCTAAACACAAGCCAGCCGAGCGCCAAGTTGGCCAAGAGACTAATGGCTTCCTGGACTGCATCAGAAATCATGTGTCCAGCAGGTCTAGGGATGTGATTGTCCCCCTGTTCTCAGCCTGCTGAGACAGAACCCACCTCAAGTGGTGTGGCTAGTTTTGGGCCCCTTGCTACAAATAGGATATGGAGGTGCTGGAACTAATTCAGAGAATTCAGAGAAGAGCAACAAAGCTGCTGAAGGGACTGGAAAACAAGAACTGTGAGTGCCAGCTGAGGGAACTGGGGTTGTCTTGACTGGAGAAAAGGAGGGGAGACCTCAATGCTCTCAACAACCACTAGAAAGGAGGCTGCAGCAAGGAGAATGTCAGCCTCTTTGTGTCACACAACTTGGTCTAAAGTTGCAGCAGAGCAGGCTGATATTGGATACTGGGAAGATTTTCTTTCATGGAGAGGGCAACCAAGCATTGGAATAGGGTGCTTAGGGAAGCAGAAGAGTCCTCACCCCCAAAGATAGTTAAGAGACCTGTAGACACAGCACTGAGGACACACTGTAGTGATGGGACATCATGGGTCAAGTTAACAGTTGAACATCTTTGTCAACCTAAACAATTCCATAATTCTTCTTTACTAAAACTCTCAGCCTCCAAATCCTCCCATGTTTTCTCCTACATATATTGTTTCAAAATTCTGGTTTAGCTATTTCAGTCATAATTAAGTAGCCTTTCTACGTAAAATGCACTCCAAACCTTTTAGGGCCTGCTGAAGGAAAGAAAGGAAGAAAAACTATTAATGGTATCTCAAATTATCTCACCTAATGGAACAAGTAACAGATGTATGTTTTGTTGTAAAGGCTATCTAATTATTCATGTCCAGCTAAACCTAGGCAAAAAAAAGAAATACTGAGAGTGTCAGGAAGGTACCAGCAAATCCATGCAGTCTGATGTAGCATTCAGAGGGATGGACTGAATACAACTCAGACAAAAGCAAAGCAAATGCAGGGACTCATGCAGCAGCTGGTGCTCCAGGCAGCAGTGCAACAGCACTTACCTCACAGTGAACATTGCATTACATAATCACTCCTAAATTCTGCACTTGTACTTGCCCCAAGCATAAGCATAAGATTCAGTTCTCCACTTAAGGATAGAAACACAGAAACATAAAGGCTGGAAAAGACCTCCAAGATCACCCAGTTCTATTCTGAGTCATAGATAACTTATTTTTTTTTTAATAAGTTTCCCTCTTTCTTTGGTTCCTTTCCTTTAGCCTTTACTCAAATAAAAAATTGGTTCAGAGACATAAACACTGCTGTTTGTGCTTCTTGAGCAGCGCTCTCACGCATATCCCAGCACTCATACGCACACTGAAGACAAGGACTGGGTCCTCACATGGCAATACTGGTGCTTAAGTTACTCACAGAGGGCTAACACACATAAATGCTAACACACATACTACCATGTTTACACCATACTCGTTCAACACAACAAGCAATATGCATGAAAAGCACATTTTTCGCTTTCCACGGTGCACATCAGAATTAATTTTGAAAAAACAGGTACATGAACAGGAACCACAGCCAGACCCTCTTGCCACACACTGACCTTCCTCCTTTCTTCTACACCCAAACAATGTTGTGCACATACATCCTGCCCTCAGGACCATGTCCTAATTCTACTGGTGACCGTGCTGAAGCAGACTCACTCAGCAAAGAAGTCCTGCACTCCAATTCTTCCTAAATGCACTCCAAATTTTTGCACAGATTTTCTTGGTGCAACCTTCTCAGTATACCTCTCCATTAACGTTCCTGCAGCTAGTAAATACCCTTTAATGACTTAATTTTTTGCAAGAGCACTCTGTTGTAGAACTGTTTTAATGAGTTCTCAGGTTTGTCAGCAAAGCAGAAATACAGCCCACTTTTTTTTCCTACAGTGCTGCCACTTCTGCTGTTGCTACAAACAGCGTGCTGTGACTGCAAGGATACTAAAACTCAGTGAGGGAAATGGCAAGACCTTGCAAGTTTAAATAAATATAATCTGCTGTTTTAGGGCATGGTCCAGCTGCCCAACAAAAAGTGACATGTGAAAGATGCAATGTTAGTGAAACATACACTATAAAATATTATAATATTCATTAGCATGTCACCAGGTTTAATAAATTTTGTTCACAGTTGAAACCTGTGACGCTACGTTAGTCACAAAGCCATCATATTGCTTGTTCTCTGTTCCATTATTTTTGATACAGAAAAAATAATAATTAAAATATTTTTAAAGGTTTTTGCCATAACAAGTGAAAGGAGATCAAAGTAGGTTGATGAATGAATAGAAAATACTAAATCCTCTCACAAACACAGTAAGCCGACATGCTGTAACAAAAGAATCACAATAAGTCTTCAATTTCTGTGCCAGAATTCATCCACTCCCTGGCCAAGACAGTCAGGATTGAACTGAAGAAAAAAAAAAAAACATTAACAAAAATAAAAGTTATGTCCAGCTTCCAAATATTCTTGGCTTAAATAGAAAATGTATACACTACAATATTTAAACTGGCAGGGCACCCATACAATTTGTTCGTTGAGATTCTTAATATGTTATTAGAAGTTTACAAGTTACTGAACTGCCAGAAAGCACATTTACATCTTTACAATTGCCTCTTGCTCTCTGCAAACAGTATTCCATTATATTTTTCTAGTACACAGCTGAATACAGCAGCTGTGAAATTCAGGAATGCAAGCAACCAATTAGGCTGGCATAAACCTCTCCTAGCACATAAAGCAAGACCAAGCTGAAAATGCTAAAAGCACAGGAGCCAAATCAATCTGCAGAGTGTAGCTGAAGACAACATCTCCCATTTCTGGTGTATTTTCTATGGCTGATATGAAAATCTGAAATGTAAATATGTTCACGTAAACATAAATGTGTAACATGATAAACTAAAAAGCACATGATTATAGAAAGTCTATCCTTACAGACATCTCAAAAACAAAAGAAGACAGACTAGGGAAAGAGGTGATGCACTGATTTTTCACTTGATTTCCAGCGCCTTTACACGTCTGATTGGCAGTTCATGGCTTAGACGGGTGCACACTCTTCACTGGGTAAAAAACTGGCTGGATGGCCAGGCCTAAAGAGCAATGGTGAACCAAGTTAAATTCAGCTGGCTATTGGTCATCACTGGTGTTCCTCTGGAGTCAGTATTGCAGCCAATTCTGGTTACCATCTTTACTGATGATCTGGATGAGAGGATTGAGTATGTTCTTGGTAAGTTTGTAGATGACACGAAGCTGGGAGGAAATGCTGATCTGCTTCTGAGCGTAGGAAAGCCCTACGGAGGGATGTGGACTGACCAGATCACTGGGCTGAGTCCAACTGGATGAGCTTCAATAAGACTAATTGCCAGGCCCTGCACTTTGGCCACAACAACCCCATGCATCACTACAGGCTAGAGGCAGAGTGGCTGCCAAGCTGCAAGAAGGAAAAGGATCTGGGAGCACTGGTCAACACTTGGCTGAACATGAACCAGCAGCGTACCCAGGTGGTCAAGAAGGCCAATGGCATACTGGCTTCCATCAGAAATACTGTAGCAGGACCAGGAAGGTAACTGCCACATTGTACTCAACACTGGTGTATCCCCAGCTGAAGTACAGTATTCAGTTTTGGGCCCCTCACTACTACAAAGATCTGGAAGCCCTGGAGCATGTCCAGAGAAGGGTGGTAAAGCTATTGAAGGGTCTGGAGCACAAGTCTTACGAGGAGCAGCTGAGGGTGCTGGGATTGTTTAGTCTGGAGGAGACTCAGGGGAGATCTTACAGCTTTCTACAGCTACCTGAAAGGAGATAGCAGTGAGGTGGGGGTTATCATCTTCTCCCAGATAACCAGTGACAGGACGAGAAGGAATGGTCTTAAGTTTTGCCAGGGAGGTTTAGGTTGGCTATTAGGGAAAATTTCTTCTACAAAAGAGCGGTAGTACATTCAAACAGGCTGTGGTGGAGCCACTGTCCCTGAAGTGTTCAGGAAAAAGGAAGATGTGGCACTGAGGGACACGGTGATAGGTTGACAACTGGATAAGACAGCCTCAGAGATATTTTCCAAATCTCAATGATTCTATGATTAGAATTCACATCAAAGACAGAACATTTCTGTTTGACACAGTTACACTGCTACTGAATTCAAAACTGCAAGTTATTTGAAAAGATTGTCATTTGTGTAAATAAGTTTTGTCAGATTGTAAAACTAGAGCACACAGAAATTAACACTGCAAGAACAAGAGTAATACAAAATGTATATGAAGCCACAGTATAAACATCACAATATCCTCACCCTTATCACTACAAGTAAAAACATCAACTCTTCACTCAGAAGAAGTAAAGCAAGCAAAAAATACATTCAGAAATAAGAAAACACTTGTATTGCAATAGCCATTGATTCTTCTTAAACCAAAAAAGGTTTAAGAAGAAAGAGCAAGAGCAAATCAGCAGGGGAAATTAAACATTTAACAAATTCTCACTACAGCTGGTAGCAATACCAGCTATTGCTTCACAGCAAATAAACACCAGGCTGTATTTAGTTCCTTACCTCTTTGAGAAAACTCAGCATTTTCCACCTGCAAAACTACCAGAAATTGCCACAACTTTGAAGTAGTGATCAATTACAATTCTAAATTCCTATCTTTTTCATACTCCTTTTACTTTTCAGAAACTTAAAGTTAACAGCTGTAAACTTGATGTGGCATTTTCTAAATTACAGCCTACATAAGACATTGGTTAGCACGTGACTCAAACCATTCTTTGCTCTCTCTCCACTAACTCAAGAAAGAAGGCTGGAGAAAGGCCACAGCTTTCCCCGCCCTTCCAAATTATTAGGATGCACTGGCTTAAAATGAAACTTCATATGCAGAAGTTTAGCAAAGCCTTAGAGATCTTAAAGTTACAACTAAGCACACATTCTCAATCGGCTATAGAAAGGAAAACTTTCTTGATAATTTCTAGATTTCTCGTTCCTCCCTCCCAAAACAGCAGCAAGATTTTAAGCAGTAGTGTTAACCTGCCACTATCAAACTGTTGCTTAAGATTTGTCAGCCAGGCAATTGTTTTCAGCTTGCTCAGGCTGTGGTCATGTCAAGGAATCCAATACTCTGTTAAGTAAATGAAACTCAGAGCTTATGTTACATTCTCTGAAACTGACACTTTTTTGAAACACAAATGTGTTACCTTAGCTCACTGGTCAGCTAAGCAAGGTTTTTTATGTGCATCCATAGTAAATGTTCCATAGATTAATACAAAGGTACAGTACAATTTAATGACCGCTGCAAGAGAAACTACTCCATTACTTAAGGGACTGTTAAGGCCATCTATGAAACAGCCATGATTTTCCTAATCATGTTCACAAGGGACTAACATGATGTTATCATTTAAAGGCATCAGGACATGTTTTACCTACAACCTCTGCCACCTGATTTTCAAAAATAAAAATTGCCAAAAAAATTATTTCTTTCACTTTTTAAAAAAGTATATGCATCCCAAATCATATAGATTCATAGATTCATAGATTCACAATAGAATTCTACTATGAATTCACAGAATCTGTGAATCTATGAATCTATATGATTTGGGATGTATATACTAAAAAAGTAAATAAAAAAGTATATACATCCCAAATCATATGCAAAATACTATGTTTATGTGTGTTTAGACATGAGGTTGCAAATCACGAAGCAGCGTATACAGCATGACTATAGTCCAAAAAGCTCTCACTTGTGATGTGGGCTCCAATGCAGAGAATTTTGGTGGAAGGACTTTGCTGCTTTTAGAGAGCCCAGAGAGGAAAAAAAAATAATAATTCTTTGCCTAGCAACGTCTATTGCAATCTTCCAGGAAAAAATTGCAAGGAAAAATAGAACCCCATTTGAAATGTCTCCAGTGACATTAACTGTGACAGAGTTCCTACTCAGTGTTTGTCATGTCTCCATTAGACAACATGGTTATGGATCTTACTGACAGTTCTCAAACAAATGAGGACAAAAAACATTTCCACAAAGCTCACATACCACTGCTTGCATTCAAGATCAATAACTCCTTCCACCCCAACCAACTCAACTATAGTTCTACTTGCTCAGCCTAGCTGAGTTGCTTTAATGACCACATTTCCCTTAAATGCATTTCTGAGACCTGCATCCACTAACTGCTGTCTCAACTTCGTGTTACTCCAATAGTTGATTCTTTTTCAATCTTTCCACACTTCAATTCACAGCTTTTTCTGATGTTCTTTCATTTCCCGTGATAATCTCTAAAATTTCTCTTTACATTTAAAGCAAGTTTGTGGTTTCCCCAGTTAGCAAATCACCATGTTTTTCACTTCTTTTCAATACAGGCCCAGTTTATTTTGGGGTGTGGAGTCAACACTGCTGTAGGTTCATTTCAAAGCACATTATGTCACATTAGTGAGCTCCTTGCATCCTGCTTTTATTTACTTTCAGAAGCTTTCATTGCCAATGAAATAAATGGCTGTCACGACCTCAGCTTCACAAAAGACTGAAAAAGGAACTCACTGCCATAGCACTTGGAAGCTACAGCTCCATATCGCCTCTACATGTATCAGTGTCAGAAGGAGATAGAAGACTTGTTCCTTATGCTCCCTGATTGATAAAGAAGGGTCACATCACAACGGCTAACAGGTGTACTCGTATCTAGATATTTATCAGGCAGTTATTTCTACTGTACCACTGCAGTCAACCTATCACCCTTAAGAACAGCTAAGTTTACCATATGACTTAGTCACAAAAACAAAACTTGGAAGGAAGCACCAGTCCAAAATCTGAACACATTTCACTTTTGCATTAATTAGGCTGTGTGCCACTGCTGTTCATCCCAGCAAGTTCGACTAGCACCTCACTGTCAACATACATCAACTTTTTTCCAGATGATATGGCCGCAGTCATTTACTACTCTTTCCTTCATAACTTGTACAGATACCTGTACTGGAATGGCATACAAGACACCTGCATTTGTTTCAGTTCGCATATCTCCATTTTCAGCACTGGCAACTGAGGTGTAATAGTCAGTGTACAACTCCATACTGCTACATAGACTCACTGCCAAATCAACAGCAATTCTGAAATTCCATTCACTTCTTTGCCACTTCACACTGGTGGTCCACAGTTGTTTGCCGATTAACTAAAACATTGAGATTTTTCATCATTTAACGTTTATGAACTCCTATTTTATAGTAAATGCATGTTTACTCCATGTCACTATGCTTCACCCTAGTTAATTTCATACTTCATATTCTTCCCACGTGACATATATCTCTATTAAAGTTGATGCTAGCACTAGTAATAAAATTTTCCAAGAACAGCGTTACTTTTTGTGTTATAACTATAAATGAACAACTACAGTGGATGGAAAAAAACAGCAGGCAGGTTCCAAAACAGACCCCAGAAAATACATTGCTAAGTAGAAAACACACACCATCAACGTGTTTCTTAAACAAACTACAGCTTTTGTAGTAAACTTCCTCTTAATCACTTTTAATTTTTTTTACAAAACATTCTTCTGAAATTCAGAAAAAATGACGGACAAACTTCAGTCTTGATATGAACTCAAATGCTTGCGTAGGTAGATCCCAGCAGTCTAAGCAACATGACTAAAGGCCTTAGACCTACTTAATTTTTTATGGTAATTCACTCTAACTTATACAAAAATAGAGAGAATACCGCACTGTAGCCTCTAACTACAGTGCTTTTAGAACATGACCATAAACCAGCTGTCCTGGGATATTCAAGAAAATATGAAAGTTTGATGCATCCTAAAATGCAGAAAGGCTGCTCAGGCAACAATAGCCAAAGTGATACAGTTCAGGCCCTTGCGTGCCTAGTGCATCATCATTCTGGGGTGCTGGACCAGAGAAGAGGCTGTTTCCTTAATGATAGAGACCTTTCAAAAACATTAGCTAAGAAACTTACGTATTATCTTCCAGACTCACTCCAAATTACACTAAGCTTGAGGTATTACCATTTGGAAAGGCAGTGACGAACTCTCTCAAAAAATAAATAAATAAACCGAAAAGACTGCATAAAAAGTTGGCAGATGAGCTTCAACAGAGAAGGAGGCACCCAGAGAAAAACCTAATGTATAGGTGCACAGTGCTGAAACCATTACTGGAAGTTACAACTCAAGTAAAAGATCCCTTAAGATATCACAGTTTTATAAAATAATTGATTCAGTAGGTAGCTCCAACAACTAAAGCCAGTAACACTGACTACTCTCAAGAAGCTAGAGAATAAAACAAAGTGTTACTATGAAACTACAAACACAACCTGGCAGTATCCAAAATGGCCCATAAACAGTTGACAATTCTGGTGAAGAATACGGGCAAAAGCCATCACAGCCAGGAAAAAGACAAACTTTCAGAACAAATCTCTCTCTCTACTCTCAAAGAGCTTCCTTAGAAAGAGCTGTACTGCAGGTGCTGTACTGAAAATAAGGCCTTGAAGTCTAGGCAGACTGCCAACGTTCTTGGATATTTCTGAATTTTTTAGGCGCTGCTAGCTTGCTTCTGTAAAGAGGAAGAAAAATGATTTTACTTTCTCTTGTAAAACTGCTTCCAGAGGGAACTGCTAATTTTACAGAACTTGTGATTTTTAAACAGCTTCCCAGTCTCTCCCTTGAATCCTTTATGCGTTCTTTGAATGCTCAACTGATGACCATGTTGTCAGTCTCCCTGAATATACTTTCCATCATTTTACTCAGTATCTGTATTTATAATATTTTGAGGAAGCATTCCCCAAAGCCTGAAAATACTGAGTGGCAGAGAGTTTAAAGGAACTTGAGGGAGACTTCAGAGAAATGGGCACCACCAGTGACATGGAACTTTACTCCTGAACACCCGCAAGACTCTGAGAACAAAAGTAGATATTTGAGACAGGGATGTTGCAGCTCAGGCAGATCTGAGGAGCCACGAATTATCTGGGGCCTAGCTTATGCTTATCAGGCCTCATTCAATACTATCCCAGAGAGGTAGAGAGTCTCTGAAATCAAGTGAAAGAGTCTCCAAGCCAAAAGGGAGAGTTTCTAGGAGAGAGTCCTAACTGAGAGGGAGAATCTCTGGGTCAAGAAAGACAGTCTTCTAGCTACGAAACAGAATCTCCAGACTGAGAGAGAGAAGCTCCATGTTGAGAAGGAAAATCTCCAGCCAAGCGAAATGATCTCCAAACATACTGCCTACAAACTCAACAAGACAGACTTCAAGCTGAGCTGTAGAGAAAGAGCATTGGAACTGCACAATTGTAAGTACCTGTAAGTACCTGAATCAGTATCAGTTGTCCCTATAGGCAGAAATTGAAATGAACATCACCTCATTTAGAACAAAAAAGAAGAAGATACTATAAGATGAGAATGTAGAGGGAAGAGATCCAGGGGAATGGTTCCTGCTGCTAGGGGAGGAGCCCTCAATAAGATCGTGGTTACTGACACCACCAAGGAAGGCTAAAAGAGAAGAAGAAGGTGGTGAGCAAGATACCGTCAACATTACTATTTGACCCCTGAAAAATGATAAAATTTGAGGTTGAATGTAAGACTTTTTATGGCACACAAATGAACCCACTGTTACATGGTTATTTCAATACTGGGACAATGGGGCCAACAGCGTGTTGCTAAGTAGTAGCGAAGCTCACCAATTGGGAAGCATTGCTAAGGACTCAGCCAGTGACAGAGGTATTAGTAGATGTCAGGATGAAGTCTTCACCCTCTGGAAGCGGATGTTATTAGCTGGAAAAATACACCTTCAAAGACAATCTGATGCCTGAGATAAAGAAATGAATGACTATGGAAAAAGGCGCCTGTTATTTGAGAGAATGCACCATGGTGGAAATGTTACATGATCCCACATTCATTCCTGATGATCCAAACTAAAAGCATGATCTTGAGTCAGGTGTACACCAAATATGTGATGTAAATTCAAAAGAACTGCATGAGAAAAGTAAGCCAGTACATTAGCAGCAATGTATGGCAGGGGGCAAAGAAGACCCCTTTTAGATGAACTAATTAGTAGGCTTCATGTATTTGAGCTACATTTTGCCTCCCTACGAGCTTATGTTTCAGCCATTTCCAAAGTAACTAAAAGATTAGATAGAACAGGGAATACTCAAGAAGATATAATAGATCAACTGTCCACCGTGCTTCATCATGATGAAACCGATAAACCTGATGATGATCAGGATTATCAAGACAGACTACTGGAGGGGCTGATCAAATTGGCTTCCTCCCAACATGCATCATCCAATATCTCAGCTATTAAAGAAAGATAACCTCTTGCTTGAGCAAGTGACAACAGTAAGGCTATGTCACGCATTGTCTTGGGGAAGTACCTACGTGACCATGAAGAATATATGAAGAAGCAGCATAAAAAACTCACTCCTGTGCTACAAGCACAGGTAAAAGAATTACAAGACACCATCGAGGCAACCTCCAAAAAGGTAATCACTCCAGTTGCTGCAGAATACAGCAAAAGCTGCAAGTACTCTGATCATGAAGAACAAGAGAGTGAACAAATAGAGGGCCCTGCCCTCAGCCAGATGGGAGAAAGGGATAATAGAAGATATTGAACCATATGGATTCAATGGCCTGGTACTCACAAAAATATAAGGCACTTGTTTTGGGAGCCTGCTTTGGCAGGGGGTTGGACTCTATGATCGATCTCTAGAGGTCTCTTCCAACCCTTAGGATTCTGTGATTCTGTGACACTGGCGGACAGTACACTCTAATGCCCACACATCATGAAGGGGTAGAATCAATATATATTTCTGGGAATTGACTGTGTTGAAGGTCAAAATAAGTCTCACTGGTAAAGACTGGCAAAAACATTCTGTTGTGACTGGCCCAGGGGCTCCATGTATACTTGGTATTGATTACCTCANCCCCTCACCAGTTTTGTTTCGCTTCTCTGGACATTTTCCAGGGCTTCGATGTCTTTCTTGTAGTGAGGGAACCAAAAGTGAACACAGTACTCAAGGTGTGACCTCACCAGTGCTGATTACAGGGAGATGATTACCTTCCTACTCCTGCAGGCCCCACTATTTCTGATGCAGGGTAGGATGTTGTTGGCCTTCTCGGCCACC
>VXAB01003536.1:8426-21498 GCA_013399175.1 Odontophorus gujanensis
TGGTTGGACTAGATGATCTTGTAGGTCCTTTCCAACCTAATGCATCTATGAATCTATGAATCTATGAGTGCAATAAGGTATAACAGCTACTAGCAAGGAGTTGATGTAAGAGTGTTGCATGAATTCAGTGGAAAAGTATGTAACTTTTAAAAATTCTTTTTATAATTATTATTATAAAACTAACTATTCCTGCACCATCTAAATCCTTCTGGAATATTTTCCCACTGGCTGAAGGAAAATTGATTGCTGAGAGCAAAATCATCTGATTCTTTGAAAGCTGCCTTGATGCTGAAAACACACAACATGCTACAGAATTTCAGCAGATGTTTTCAGTTTGTAGGATTAAGTAAACTTTACATTAATGTCTTCCAGTGGCATTGCTTACAAAATCTGGCATCCTTGAGTCTCACTGGGGTCTGAGGTCAGCAAGAAAATAATATAAAAAAATTATCCTTGTTAATCACAAATTAGTAAACCCATGAAATTCTACCAAATTCTGAGAATGCAGTATTTATATTGCTGCATAAAATGTTGTTTTTACAGTGCAGCAAATTGAAAGCCTGCCATCATAGACTTTTGTAAATTAAACATACAGCGTAATCATACATTGCAAAATGAAAAATTGAGTTATGTGTTATTAAAAATATCAAGAATTATCATAAAAATATTTTAATTCTTTGCATAGATCCTCATAATATAAGCACGGTTCTTCCCTCTTAAATTCAGCTTTAGTCAGAGTACAAGTAACATAAATACTTTCATGGTAAACATGTTACTGTAACAGATTTGTGAGCCAACTTATTATGAAGAGCATTGGTTACCACAGGTTGATGCAGATCAGTCTCAGTAACAGAACAGAAAATTGTAGTTTATCCTCATTATAAGACAATTTAAAACGTGCTTTGCAATAAAAGTTATTGTTTTATTATAGATGCACTTTCAATATCTGGAGAAATGGAAAGGAGAATAGAAGACAAAAAGAATTTGTGGAATGTTGTTTTCCACAGAAAGGTTAGTCTTTGGGAGCCAAAAATTTGCCACTTAGTAAAAGGATGGTCATGAATACTAAGAACTGCTCCGATGAGTCAAGTGACCAGTCCTGAATTGAAAGCAAAAAGTCTAAAGTATATGGATTTATTCACATCTTTTGTAAACAAACAAACAAAAAAGTATTCAATTTAATGGTAGAAAATATGTAAGGGAACTAGTTTATGCAAATCATGACTACATTTCTACAAATGTAACAAAACAGGTGCACAGGTCAGAATGCACCCAATAGCTTCTCAAAGCCATAAACCTGTGTAAAAGAATCTAAGTAACTCCTAATTTTTCTAAGACAGACAAACAGAATATCCAAAGGCAAATAGCAAAAATTGAAATTGAAAACAGGAAGTCTTAAAACATAAAAATATGAAGTCTGCAAATCTGGACAAAGAGAGAATGGCAAGGAATGTGGAATTAAAAAAAAAAAAAAGATTCCCAGTTTGGATCTTGTCTCATATTATTCATCCGCTACATGCGGAGCTTTGATTTTACTCATATTTCCTAAAACACACACCTCACAAAAATCAAAAATTATCTGGAACAAAAAAGAAAGAGCACAGGGGAAGGAAATGAGAGTACTGGTATTTGTGACATTCAGCGCTCTTACTCTCATTAGATTTTATGTGGATCAAAGAGTTTCCCAGATATTTTGTACTACAAATTTCTCTAAAATCAAAGTTCTATATAATTCCTTCTGAAAATTTTTGTTGGCTTCAACGTTTTCGATACTCAAGAATGAACTGTATTCAGGTAAAAGTGTATTCAGACAAAAGCTTCCTAAAGTCAGTCATTTTTGTAAAGACCTGCATCAGTCAGGCTCTAAGCCAAGGCTTTACTGTAATTACTGCCTTTTTTTAATAGCTACCAGCTGAAAACAGAGTCCTTAATGTTTCTTAAGTTAACGAGCATTCAACTGAGGTCTCTTGAACAAGTACAACAAGAACATGTAAATATAGTAAACCTTTTTCCTGAGCTTCCAGTTGGGAGCTATTAGCTTTGTCAGTAGCTGACAGCAATTGATTTACTGTAATCTCAACACAAATTATGCCTACAGGGAGTAACTGCACTGATAAATTACTATTTATCTCCTCATGTGGATTCTAAATAACACGATCACAGTTTTCCAAATAACACTGTCTTTTGGTAACAGCCTCATGTGCCTGTGTGAAAGTATAAAGAACAGATCAATTCTGAGTATTGTTATTAGTTATATCAGTGTAAAGAGGTGATGGACTTCAAAAAATTTGAATGGAGGATCCACACTGTGACATAACAATAAATACTTTTTCCTCTTTAGATCAGTTCAGAAAGGGTAAATTAACGATAGGCTACTGGTGTGCAGTACCAATTAAAACAATATGACAAAGCTGCAGAAGTCTGACAGTGAATTCTGGATTGCTTAATGACTTTTTTATCATGCAAATTCAAATCACAGTTGAGTCCAAAGTATAATGCTTAAGTTCCAGTAGAGAAAATCTGCTTGAGGGAGGATGCTCAAGAGCAAGAAAGCTAAGTTATACTGTAATGGGTGCTTTGACAATCTGCAGTAAGACGACCTTACCTTTTAGTACTTCTAGCTAAAAGTTAAGATCATGACCTTATATTCTTTGACCTTATATCATAAAAATCTATTCATTACCAGAACACAAAACTACTGTCTTCATCAAAAATGTAGCTTCAGGGACAATGTACAGAACATAATGTTTCAGCTGAAATTCAGGAACCATTTTGGCAAGTGAGTTAGTTGTTAGCATATCTGTGAAGTTCTGAGTAGGGTATTATCAGAATTAAGAACCTGTAATCTTTGGTTGAAATACTGCCAGCTAAGAAAACTTCAAAATTATGCAAGGAACATTAAAACAATGTTTAAAAGCTATGAACCTCATGATAATTCCTTCCAAGGTTTCAGGCAAAAGTGAATCTGATAGGCACACATATTGTAATAATCTTTTACAAAACATGTGTAGCATTAGAAAAGACAAAACATCACCAGCAACAGCAACATCAAACTTAATGTGGAAGCAAAAGCAAAGATCCTGCAAATTTAGCTCCTGAAACTACCTAATCCTCAACTTTTTGACACATTATAAATTTGACTTTTGTAAATTTCTAGTATAACTATTAATAAGGATGAGTTAGAAGATTATTTACAGGCTGGTAAAAAATTAAAATGCTCTGGGGAAAGCATGTTTCCTATCAGTCTAAATTCTAACCAGAATATTACCTCAAATATTGTATTTCTAAGCAGGCAAAGCTACCTGTAAGATGCAAGAATCAGTACTTGCTAGAGAATATTTCTTATTTTATTATGATTTTTTAATCTACAATGACATACTGCCAATGTAGCCAACATGTTTTGTACCTGTAAACTTAATTGCTCCAGGGTTAAATTTCATGGCTATTGCACACTGCCACCACGCTGTTCTTGTTTTCTTTCTCCATACAATCACACAAAATAATTCCACAAATTGTAACGGAGGTGAGAATTTACATCATATGTAAAACTATAATTCGAACATGAACTACTTGTTTTCAACAGAAATGATTGATTTAATGAGAAACGTTTACCTCTAGTAAGCTATTAAGAACACTGTACCTCCAACACACATAATTACATCGTCTAGTAAATATGGAAAAGCATTCTTTAAACCATGGGGGTAAGCAGCTAACAGGAAGAAATTTATCAGTGCTTAATGAAGAGCCTGGCCTATTTTAAGTGCAAAAAATACTTAGGGAACTTTAACATCAATAACAGCATCCAAACGATGTGGAGACTTTCAGTTTCAAGTGGATTATTCTGGCTGATGTTATTTTTCTGCATAACAGCCTGCATTAGCAAAGAAATTACCGTCCATGGTACTAAGCAAATGAACATCCTGCCAAGAATAGTTTTGTCTATAAAATGTGGCTTTGTAAAACCTGGCAGAATGATGGGCTACAGAATGACTAATCAAATGAGTCTATCATGGACAGCAGGAAATTGCAAGAGTAATTTTTATTCAACATTTTGTCAATATCACCTTGCAAAGTAGAATAATACAACCAAAGGACACTTTAATTCCCTATCTATAGGCAATTGATAAAATACAATGATAAGGTCCTTAACAGCAGTCCACCACTTAAATAGTTTTGTCTACAGTGTCAGGAACAACTGATCCAAAAAGTCAGTCATGTTACACAACTGGTCAACTGTTCAGAAATGTGTTTGGGTTCTTCTTTCTAGCAGATAAAAAATAACTATGGTTATCCCATGACAGGAATATCAAGGGTATCAAGTCTAAAGTTTGTTAATACTACAAGAAGTAAGTGAGGTAGAATCACAGCACCCACAGCACTCCTATATCTCCTGTATCTTAGTGTGTTTTCACATATGCTGGATAAGTGAAACTGCATGGTTCCCTTATTTTTAGCAACCACATCACTTGTTATCTTTCAAACCTTTAGGAACTTCCTTATTTTTCAGTGAGATCACAGGATCATTTAGTTACTAAAGGTAAATAAGACAATAACATAAATTATTTCCATTAATAATTAAGACAAGAAAAAGCACCATTTGATGCAAAAAAATGATCTCGTTTAGGTCACTGCAGTTAGAAGACCATGAAGATTTCTAAGCTCCTGTGTGTCGATGTACTATATTTCTTAAAATAAAAGATAAAATCACTGCTGAAGCAACTTTCAGATGATAAAAAATTAATGGAGATAAAAATAATGAAGTTGTCAGGCCAACCCTAAGGCTAAATCTGGACCTTTTGTAAATATGAAGTTATTGCACAGACTAGGTCATAATACACCTGCCAAATGCAAGGTCAGAGGTTTGTAAGGGGAATAATGCAGTATCTTGGAATAAACTAATATAGAGGGTCGTATATACTGACATACAGGGAGCTAAGCTCAGATCCCTTTTATGACAATGTAGTATATACAGGATAATGAAACCTTTGGGACCATATAAAGTTAGAACTGATACACACATTATCTACTTTTCAGAAGCTAAGAACCTATTTTGTCATGTAGTTGACGGTTGATCAGTTGTGGCAGCGGTTGTAACATTATCAAAAACCTTAATTCTGCCAACTGTCATTAGTCTAGCTCTAGCTGGTGCTTAAAACTCATTCTAGTAAACAATAGGAAGGATCAAAATCAACAGCAACATACTGCCAGGCTTGAATTCACGCAGAATACCAAAAATTAGAGGCAATATGTGAAAGGAAAGCAAAAAATATCTAGGCATTTCTTGCAGGAATTGTATAACATAGCATATGCAACAAATTAATTAAATAATTATGCTAATGTGTGCTTTCCTTACAAATCTTAAGGCAGTCCCACATTTGCAGCAAGTGATGTGGAAAGATTTTATGCTACCGAGCAAATAATAGAGAGAAGGTAAGAACAACAGGTAGCTCACATGACATTTTGAAATAAAAGACTGTATCTTTCTCTCAGATGTCCTTATTTCATACCTTTTCTGCTTTCCCATTTTGTGGTGTGAAGGCTGCTCTGAAAGTAATCCCTCCTATTTTATTATGCTGGCCCACAATGATAGAACGAGCTGGTGGTGGTATGGCAGTAGTGGTTGACCTTCCCAACAATATTCCATTACATGCTGCTGCTGTGTGACAGATGGGAGTAGAAAGGCAGTCTGACAAAATGGCATTTGACATGGAACTGTGTATGAAGCAAAGGCCTGTCACTGAATTCCTCCATGCAGAAAAAAAAATCACCCACTGACATTCACTGACACTTGCTGCATATTTTTTGAGATCAACCAGTGGATCTGAGGACATTGAGGTGGCAAAAGTAACGTCAACGACATGCCTCATTCAGTGCGGCCATACAGACTTCAATGAGTGTGGCATGCAGGTTCTTGTTCATCACTGACAAAAATGCATAACTGATGGAGGTGACTACACTGAAAAACAGTGTGTTTTGTAGCTGAAAATGTGCTCTATCAAATAGTGTTATTGTGTTCTTAGTATCTGTTGTCATTTCCATGGAAATAAAAATGAGGGATTATAAAACTTCGAAGTTTTTAGTAGCGATATGAGTGAGGCTACAAAATGAACTAGAATTTCATTTCTTCAGCATTAAAAGAGAAATTATTCTTTGTAAGAAGATTATAGGAAAGTTTTAAAAAAATAAAATAAAGAAAAGATGACTCACTGTAAGGGTAACCATAATGACACCTGACAACCTAATTTCTGAAATGTTATCACTTCAAAGTTGCATTTAATATTAGTAACCTATGAGAGATTCTGCATGTTAGTAAGAGAATGATGTTATGATGTCATGTGGTCAACCAGGTAGCCTAAAATAATCTGTACCAGAAATGTAATTTGC
Organism: Odontophorus gujanensis; assembly: GCA_013399175.1. Lineage (NCBI taxonomy): Eukaryota > Metazoa > Chordata > Aves > Galliformes > Odontophoridae > Odontophorus > Odontophorus gujanensis. The sequence continues at coordinate 14,811 of VXAB01003536.1, forward strand.
AATGCACTAAATCACATTTATCCTGATACCTTTATGCCCAGGCTTTGCTACTATTCACAAAGCTTGTAAGTAAATGGAGGTTTCAGTGTTGAGAGGTAAAATAGATATAATTCAAGTACCTGACATTCTTTCCTGCTAAGTTTCACATTTTCTTTGCAGTTTTTTAAAGTGACAGAAATTTCTGTTTCAACTATTGTCAAAAACATACAGAAATAAAAGACCAGTTAGGTAGAGATCACTCCCTGCTTGATGACAATAACATGTTCTCACAATATAATATGTACAAAAAAACAAGCAAGACATTCAAGTCATCACTCTTTCTGCATGTAGGACAGAGGTCACAATATCTGATTTATTTATATTTTTTCCTTCTAATCTCATCCCACATTAAAGAAGGAAAAGTATTTTCTTTATGCTTTTTTATTTTTTATTAGTTGCAAATTTTATTTTTATTTTCTTTTTATCACTGCAAACATATCTCATGAAACTGATCTTTATGAAAATCTGTCTGCCTATAGTCAGTTCTTATCAAGTAAGATAATTAGGATCAACTTGTGGGTTTAAATATTGTCTTATGAACATAACATTTTCTGAGTATTATGCTTTAGATTTAAATAGTCACAGAATCACAGAATTGTAGGAGTTGGAAGGGACCTCTAGAGATCACGTAGTTCAACCCCCTGCCAAAGCAGCTCCCTAGCCCAGGATGCACAGGTAGGCATCCAGGCAGGTCTTGAATGTCTCCAGAGAAGCAGACTCCACAATTCTCTCTGGACAACATGATTCAGGGCTCTGTCACCCTTATGGTGAAGTTCTTACTCACATCTGTGCTGAACTTCCTGTGCTTCAGTTTGTGTCCATTTCCCCTCATCCTATTGCCATGGTCATTGCAAATTACATAGAAAAATTAATAAAGTACACAAGTATAGATGCCACAATTGTGTTACTTATATGCCACAATTATGACAAGAATAGCTAACAAAGCTAATAAACATAAAAGCCAAATCATCAGTCTCACGTGCTATAAAACTATATCAGTTTCACAGTTATCTTCAAGAACAACTGAAGAATACTCCATTATTATTATACAGATAATCTATTACCATTACCACATATGAGGGCAAATATTTTCAGTTCCATCTATTCCATTTCCTCACTCTAGGGGAGAATTTCAAGGATCATATCCTTTGACTTCCAGTAAAATGTGTAACTTCATTCTACTTCAGTCATATTCAGTGCTTCAACCAAGTGCAACAGAAGACAGAATATGTGCAAAAGCAGCACTCAAGGCATCCTATTTATGGTAAAGTTTAAGAGACTCACTACACACAACATGTTTTCTCTTTAGACATGCCATAGCTGGAAACTGAATGCCTCTGCACGCTTGTTTTTCTACACTTACAAGTGCAATGCAACTTTTTTGTTTATTTTTTTAATTCTTTGGCAAAGACTGCAGCATAATTTATTAGCACATAGATTCCAGGTATCCTAAACATTCATGAACCACCATAGCTGAATCAATGAAAAATAATTAAATCAAAGCTCAAGTATTATTTATTAAGTAAAATTTTGAACTTCCAAGAACTTACCAGACAAACAAGTCAATTGCTCCTCTGCTTTTCCCACTCCTGTCTGGTTGTTCACTTCAGCAGTAGATACAGTGTAGTCTTTGCTAATTAACTACTCTTTCACTGCAATTAAGTTTATGAGTGAATGGCTCTTATGTTAAGAATGAAGGACAGGAGAATTCCACTGAAGTTACTGAAACTCTGGGCATTTATCACACACTATTTTGTGGATCATTGCTGAACAAAGTCAGCCTCACCTTTTTGAAAGCCTTTATGAAATACCAAGTGTGATATCACTATACTTTAACAATGATTGCTCCAAACAATAACAAACAGGTCTCCAAGTAGTTTGCTATTAAATGGTTCTGTGAACCCTTCATGTTTGCTTAGCATATTCTTTTGAAAAGTCTAGGAGACTTCAACTGACAAAGATGTTGCTTAGCAGCAGTTTCATCATTTGTTTCTTACTGGGAAGATTAAACCAAAAGCACTTCAGCACTGCAGTCGATCTCCACCACAGTGAGTCAACAAAGAAAGGCAATGCAGAAAAGACCTAATCCGAAATTCACATTGACACAATTGCTAGATGCAGCCTCTGATAAAAATTCCACTTAAAGCCTTTGCTTTAGATATCTCAGTCAAGAAGAAAGAACAGTTCAGCACAACATTGAAAAATAAGTTAAAAACTCCTGCGTTTCAAAAGAAAAAAGGAAAATGAAAAAGAAAAACCCAAATTCTAGTAACTAAACTTTCTAAGAATTTTAATTATGTGCTGCAATAATTGTGTTTTATTAAAAGCAGACTATGGACAGATTGAATGAAGTGATGTAAGAGTAGTTTCTACAGACACCTAATATACTTGAGCTTCTCCTTTTACTAATAAATTAAAAACAGCTGTGACTATCTTTTGTCACTGAAGAGCATTTTCATGAAATGACCAACATCCACTTTAATACAACATGCAGACTGCAGATGTTCTCAAGCTATACTGACTGCAGAACTCTATAGAGGAAGCTTTTTGTGTTATGCTAGATGACTCATAAACAATCCAGGGACTGTTTGGACACTTAAACAACACAGTCAATTCTAGAACATGCCATGTACCATGATATTTTCTTATTTATTAATAAAAACACAGCTTTAATTTCCAAAGACTTATAGTTCTTTGATGGAACTTGAACAGGGCACAGATCAAGATTGGAAAAAAAGTTAGTTAACAGTGACAATGCATCCAGAGGAACTGCTTTATCATGTGTAGATCACATGATATTTACAAGTTAAGTCCCTGACTTTGGGAAGATGATCCATAGAAACAACAGTGAGTGAAACACAATGCTGCACAAGTGTTGGGGCTACATGTATACCTCTTAAAAATACAATGAATGCAAATTTAATGATTTAATGCTTTATTAACAATGGGCAACCTTCAAAGAGTAATATACCTTGAGTAAATGCTGAAAAATCCCGAACACAGAAACATTCCTGAGTTACCATCTTCTGCGGTGTTTTGATGCCTTACTCAGGATTTTGTATTAAGTTTCTTCAGTTATTTGCCATTTACACTCAACAACCAAAAATCACTGAAACAAAATGATTAAGCCACTAGCAGGGGCTGTGGCAGTGTAACAAAGCTATCTGATTTGGGGAAGAAGCTGGGAATTAACTCCTTCCATTCAAAGAAGCATGCAGCTCATGTCTTCAAATTCTTAATTTTCAAGGGAAAGGGACTTAAATGCGAAAAAGTAATAAAATTAGGGTTGATCTTCTTTGAGAAGGTCACCCATCCACTTGCTGGATGAAGAGAAGGTGGTAATCTTTCCGGATGTTTGCAAGGTCTTTGACGCCATTCCTCACAGAATCTTCTCGAAAACTGCCCAACTTTGAGATTAATCAGGTTAATGCTATGCTGTGTGATGAATGTGCTGAATGCCAAAGCTCAAAGGGTCACAACAAATGGGGCTATATCTGGCTGGAGTCAGTTACTATCAGTGTTCCCCAGTGTTCAATTCCAAGGACAGTTCTATTCAACATTTTTATTGATTATCTGGATACAGGAGCTGAATGCTTCCTTAGCAAACATACTGACAATACCAAACCAGTAGATGCTGCTGACTGCCTGGAGAGATAAGAGAACTTGAAGAGGGATCTAGATACACTGGGACATTGGGTAATTGTCAATGGTATGAATTTCAACAAGAGTTCAACAAGCTGGGTTCTGCACCTGGGATGGAGTAGTGACTGACACAGGTCCATGCATACTGGGAGATGAGTGGCTGAAGAGCAGCTCAGCAGATGGGACATGGGGGTGATGGTGACAGTAGGGTCAACACAAGTCAGCTGTGCGCACTGGCAGCCAACCAGGCAAACCACGTTTTGGTGTGCATCAAACACAGCATTGTTAGCCAGTCAAAAGAGATGATTCTCCCACTTATATTTAGCATCAGTGCTGCTTCAATCTTGAATGCTACATGCAATTCTGGACTGTACAATATAAAAAGGATGTTAAGGATCAAGAAAGTGTCCAGAAGAGGGTACAGCTGGTAAAACGGCTGGAAGGCATGTCCTTTGTAGGGATTCTGAGGACACTTGGGTTGTTCAGTCTGGAGAAAAGAAGACTGAGAGGTGACCTCACTACTTTCTGCAGATCCCTGAGAAGGAGAAGTGTGGAGAGAAGAGGGCCGGACTCTGCTCCCTGGGAACCAGTGACAAGCACACAAGAGCAAAGGACAGGGCTGCCCCAGGTAAGAGTAAGATTAAACACTGGTAAAAATGTCTTTACCAAGAGTGTTGTCAAACACTGGAAGAAGCTTCCTAGAGAGGTGATTGATGCTCCACACCTTCAGTGTTCAAGAAGCATTTGGACAATGCTCTCAGTAACTTGCTTTAACTTTTGGTTAGTCCTGAATAGGTCAGGCAGTTGTACTACATGGTCTTTGAATTTCCCTTCCAGCTCAACTGTTCCGTTTCATTCATTCTTCCTCACTAGAAAAACACTGTATTTTTAAGTTTCATTTGAGAAGTCTACACCTCAAAATATAGAGTAAAAAATAACTGAAATACACTGAGAGATGTCACTGCTGATAATGAAGAAAATAGTACGTGTGCCTTACCTAAGAAAATAAGTTACACACAAGACACACACAGAGTTTGCAGTTGATAGGATGTGAATTATTTAGTGAATAATAAATCAGGGAATAAGATAAATATGTCAAAGTATGAGATTACCAATCCAAATGCATTCTAATTTTTCTTTAAATTAAAATTCCTAGAGCATATCATTGAAAAAGTATACATATGCTAAAACCATAAATACTTTGCCTGAGCATATATTTTAAAGAATAGATTCAATCTTAACTTACAGTGATATATATACCAATTAGTACAGAGCAAACATAGTAACAATGAAACAGAGAAGATTAAATTCATTTTTCAGTGTACTTCTCACAAACGTGGTATGTGGAGGAAAATAATGATTTTGCACACAGAAAACCATAAACGGCATTTTGCTTTCACTTGATCTCATAACAGACTGGTTGGCTCCAGTCATCTTCAATCATAACTGAAAGAATTGTAGAATAGCTAATTTACTATTAAAAATGCAACCCTTCTGTCTTCCTTCCCTTTTTTGGCACATGTGCAGCTAAAATGCTTTTCCATCTTAAGAAACTTGTACAAAGACTTTGCTGGAGAGCCCCCTGACTCTGCCTTTTGCTCTGGAAAGTATTTTCTGACATAGGAAAAAAAAAAAAAAAAAACCCCAAAAATAAAAAAAGCAATAAAAAAATAAAAAAATAAATAAAAACATAAATAAAATAAATAAATAAAAAATANTTGCAGTTGATAGGATGTGAATTATTTAGTGAATAATAAATCAGGGAATAAGATAAATATGTCAAAGTATGAGATTACCAATCCAAATGCATTCTAATTTTTCTTTAAATTAAAATTCCTAGAGCATATCATTGAAAAAGTATACATATGCTAAAACCATAAATACTTTGCCTGAGCATATATTTTAAAGAATAGATTCAATCTTAACTTACAGTGATATATATACCAATTAGTACAGAGCAAACATAGTAACAATGAAACAGAGAAGATTAAATTCATTTTTCAGTGTACTTCTCACAAACGTGGTATGTGGAGGAAAATAATGATTTTGCACACAGAAAACCATAAACGGCATTTTGCTTTCACTTGATCTCATAACAGACTGGTTGGCTCCAGTCATCTTCAATCATAACTGAAAGAATTGTAGAATAGCTAATTTACTATTAAAAATGCAACCCTTCTGTCTTCCTTCCCTTTTTTGGCACATGTGCAGCTAAAATGCTTTTCCATCTTAAGAAACTTGTACAAAGACTTTGCTGGAGAGCCCCCTGACTCTGCCTTTTGCTCTGGAAAGTATTTTCTGCAAAAGAAAAAAAAAAAAAAAAAACCACAAAAATCAAAGAAGCAATAAATAAATAAATAAATAAATAAACACCATCACAACCAAAAAAATAAAAAGAAAAGCCACCTTCACTGAAACGCGCCCCTTTCTGCAGATCTAAAGGTTGAAGAGAATAATTATACTGTCCTGCTTTTCCAATGAGAGTTTTATGAGCTTTAAAGGATATTGCCCAGATGACCAAGATGTGAAAAAGTTCAACATCTGGCATGTGATCCTTTCCATAAAGCTGTGCTGACAAAAATGATCCTTCACCTAAAATAAATTATCCTTTCCCAGGAACAAGCTAATGGAGTTTTTTGTTTTCTTTGCAATGAAGATACTTGAGATTTTATATTTAAAGCAAAAATATGGATCCAAATAAATTCTATGCTATATGAAAGCAAGTTATTCCTGTTAAACTATCAGTAAAAACTTGGTTCAAGGTATTGATACTTAAAATTACCATATTCAATGCATACACTAATATAAAAAGAAAAACACAGTCCCAGCTTATGAAGTAACTACTTTTTGTTTTCCTACAGATCTATTACAAAATCACATTACATTTGATTTAATGGGTAAAACATTTTTCCAGTGAGTCTGATGACAAAATATTGTCTTCCTCTATTTCTACCTTTCTTTAAAAGGAAATCTGAGGCATTCTATTAAAAACAAAAAAGTTAAGAAA
>VXAB01003536.1:22668-51515 GCA_013399175.1 Odontophorus gujanensis
AAGAAATGGGAAAAGAAAAAGAAAAAAAGAAGGGGAGGGGGAGGGGAGGGGGGGAAGGGAAGGGAAGGGAAGGGAAAAGACAAAGGTTTCTGCATCTTATTACTCCAAGACATCTCATTTTGACTGTACCAGAGACACTTTGAAGGAGGAAGAGATCCGATTTTTTTCAATATCTTATACCTACACAATATAAAATACTAGACAGTCTCCAATCATTTTCAGACACACTTTCAGAGTGAATCTTCTCAGGAAGCTACAGAAATCTGCATTTAAGATTCTCCCCTAAGGATCAGAGTCAAAAATTTAGGTACAGAGTATCTGATTTGCAAGTAGGTGCTGCACATAGTATTTCACTTGACTTTACAATTTCAAATTATTTTTTCTACAATGCATACTTTAATCAATTTGAAGAGTAAAATCTATCAGGATTAATAAATACTCAATGAAAATGAATATTAACAAATCCTCCATGTTGTGAGTACTATTTACTAAAATTTCTAAAAAAAACTAATTTGACAAAAACCGTCACCGTGTCTGTGCAAGACATTACATATTCTGTTACTAGAATAGAGTAGATGCGGCTAGAAATTCGAAGATTTTACATATTTGTCTTTCAAAGTAGAAAGTAAAAACATCTGGGTTTGAACAAAAAGCAATGGTGCTATTAACTAAAGAGAAAGTTTATCTATTGGATACAGTAATTAAAAATACATCTAGAAAATACTGTTTTACAGATTTTTTACATTCTGTAAAGAATTAGAAAATAAGTAGAAAAAATTTTCTTTTGCATTTTTATGACGATAGCTTTCTTCTTTACTTAGTTATCTCGGATATCTATTAGCAATTCTCTGTTATAAAAAAAAAAAAAAGAATTTTGATGAATTAACATCACTTCAGATTTTTGCTTTCCTGTCTTTAAATTGTTAAATTTAAAAGTATTTATGTCATTATCTGATTTTTTTTTCTTTAACCTATTTAAAGTTTATGTTATTCTATGACCTATACCAAATAAAAAAATCAGGAACAAATTCATCACATTATATGGACAGGATCAGGAAAGCCATCTACACCAACACTGTATCTGTAGCAGTGCTATAGATGCCTACTGAAAAGCCTTACATTTGTTATTCTCCAGCTTCCAATTAAGACCAGGAGATTTCATTAGCCAGGGGTGGTACACCTGCATTTACTAGTGAATTACTACGTGGAACTGAACTGATGTAAAAATTCTGCAGCTTCCCATCCCAGTGCTGTTAGATTCACAACTTCTGTGTTCTCCTTAGAAGAATCACCTTCTAATAAGTTCATTTTATGCTCCCAGTATTGGAAGAAAGAATGAAAAGCAGATCTGTGTTTATCATCTACACTCTACAGCATCCATTCTGAGATGGTTAGAAATAAATCAAAATGTTTTTGAAATGCAAGCCTACTATGGTTCCAGTGCTGTTTTCTTCCCTTTTCCTAAATTCCCTATGCTTCACTTTAGAGCTTTTGTTTTGTATCTTTGTTTTTTTGTTTGTTTGTTTTTTATACTCCCACTCTGTTGCAAGCTGACATAAAATTATTGTGAATTCAGAATCTCAGCACTGAACAGCAGTAGCTCAGGGTCACCTTTTTTTTTTTTCTTTTTTTTTTTACTTAAAAGTTATTTTTTCCTTTTCCATGAATGCCATTAAACTGAATGTGATATGGCTTTCTTACATTTACACAAAACATAAAATACTTAACCCAGGAACAATCATTTCCCTTGTATCTACTTGTAAAAAAATAAAAATAAAAATAATAATAATAAAAAAAGACTGGGGAAGCAGTAAGACATTAAAATGTAGGTCTACAATGCTAGTACGTGTTACTCATTGTAGCAGCACAGTACCAAGCATGTCTATGAAAATACACAGGATTCATTTTACACTTCGATGTGTAACATTTGTTTCTCGAAAGTCATCTGCTTTGCACTGATAACTCCACATATTGTTTGATGCAAGGCTGGTTACATAAGATGCCCTTAATGAATTCCCTCAGGGCAGCTATTACCTGTGTTCTCATACATTTTAAAAGAACTAACTTCTAAAAGTAAAAAGTTGAAATTGCAAAATAATCTATAATAAAATAGTACTTTCTCTGAGGAACCTTGAGTCATTTTAAATTTCCAGGTTTTCCCCATCTTTTATATTAATAGATTCTCAAACATGGTTTTGTCAGAAAATCATACCACTGATTCAGTACAAAGGCATTCCGTATCCTATTTTATGGAGTTCTAAAATACATTAATGAGTGTTAATTATTTACGTAACAACTGTTTAAATGTTGATAGTGATAGGACAAGGGTGAATGGTTTTACACTAAGACAGGAGATTTAGGATGGATGTTAGAAGGAAGTTTTTCACTCAGTGTGGTGACACACTGGAACAGGTGGACCAGGGAGGTTGTGGATGCCCCACCCCTGGAGGCATTCAAGGCAAGGCTGGATTTGGCTCTGAGTAGCTTGGTCTAGTGGTTGGTGACCCTGCCCATGGCAGGGGCATTGAAACTAGATGATCTTTGAGGTCCTTTTCAACCCAGGCCATTCTATGATTCTATGATATATCAATGCTTTATCATAGTTTCACTTACTGGTAACAGCAGCTGGCTTTCCAGAAACACAGAATCCTATAATTCACTGAAAAATGTTGCAGTAGATTTCCAAGAGAAGAAAAATATGGTGAAGATTGAACATATAAGTCAAGAGGAGTTTTCACTTCAGGTGCTGATTGCTGTATATATCCTCATGGTAACTTTAAACAAAGTTCCTCTTTGTTCTGATTCAATGCCTCAAAGTTTTTGTATATTGCATGAAATTTTGCATTATATTCAACTAAAATCTGCCATCGCTTCTCAAATCCTCTGCAATATTTTGTGGAAAGTTACTTTCTGTCTCATGTTGACAGCAACTGGGTCACTGGTTTCAGAAATCCTTTATCAGTCAAATTCACTCCTTCAGTATGTCAAAAATAATGCAGTAAACGTAACATGCCAAACTTGATTGATCAGATNCCTGCCCATGGCAGGGGCATTGAAACTAGATGATCTTTGAGGTCCTTTTCAACCCAGGCCATTCTATGATTCTATGATATATCAATGCTTTATCATAGTTTCACTTACTGGTAACAGCAGCTGGCTTTCCAGAAACACAGAATCCTATAATTCACTGAAAAATGTTGCAGTAGATTTCCAAGAGAAGAAAAATATGGTGAAGATTGAACATATAAGTCAAGAGGAGTTTTCACTTCAGGTGCTGATTGCTGTATATATCCTCATGGTAACTTTAAACAAAGTTCCTCTTTGTTCTGATTCAATGCCTCAAAGTTTTTGTATATTGCATGAAATTTTGCATTATATTCAACTAAAATCTGCCATCGCTTCTCAAATCCTCTGCAATATTTTGTGGAAAGTTACTTTCTGTCTCATGTTGACAGCAACTGGGTCACTGGTTTCAGAAATCCTGTATCAGTCAAATTCACTCCTTCAGTATGTCAAAAATAATGCAGTAAACGTAACATGCCAAACTTGATTGATCAGATTTCCATCAAGATGCAGCATCCCCTTTATTTATAGCATCTGTTACAAACAGGAAAACTCATAGTATGATATTTTCAAATGAATGAATGCTTTCTATCCTATATAAAAATAAGAGAAACAGATTAATTTTGAACTAACTCTCAATTGCCATTACCAGCTCCTTATTATCTGCTTCAAGCACTGCTTTCTTTGAAAACAAATTCCTTAAAATCTGACTATTGTGTCATAAAAACATGCTTTATAAGCATTGCTAAAGATTTTGGAAATTGCCTCATTAGTCTTCTGTGGAAACAGCTGATATGATCCCTAAACAACAGAACTCTGAGTTAAACATATTTTGTTTAGTCACTACATTTTGAAAGGGACAAAATAATAAATAAATAAATAAATAAATAAGGGAAATGCCAAAGGTCCAAGGGGAAGAGCCAGGATTTCTCTATATGGTAGTAAGCAGCTTTATGCACCAACTGACAATCTTGACCAAGAGCCACCAAAATACATGCATTTGTGATTTGAAGAGCAGCTCTAAAATCAGTTTCTACAGTGTGAGCGAATTATGAATTATTACACAGTAAGTCTAAAAAGGTTTGTACTCTAGGTGTGATTTTGAGTAAGTAGAAATGGGTAGGACATATTAACTGAAAATAAATAAATAATAAAAAAAGATTACCCTAGCCTAACAAAATCACATTAAATAAACACTTTAAAACGTGTTTAAGAGATGAGCTTCTTCTATTTTATGTTGGCAAATACCAATAAGGAAAAGAAAAAAGAAAAGAAGAGGTTACTAAAAAAAAAATTAAAAAAGGCAAGGAGTGCATGACAGTGAAGAGAGGAAGTCTGACCACAAGTCAACAACTTCACACTATCGTGACTGGCAGCCACCATAGGTCTCCTGAATGCCAGCACTCTGCATGATGGTGATCTCCCCTTGAGCCAGAATGCCTCTCAAAGTTACGTATTGAAGCCAAGAGATTTTTTACCAGGCACCCAACATTTGCAGCAAACTAAGCAACATTTTTCTTTGTGTCTATGCAACATTTATATTTATTAAGTGATATTTTGTGTACACCAAGCAAGCTTAATTATCAGACACAGTGCTTTATCACCATTAAATATCAATTGATAAGTCCTTTTGGTTAACCTCACATCAATAATTTGTTTCAATGTAATCCACTTGACAATAAGCCAGATGCAAAACGAAGTAAGGATTATCAAATCTGGGTTGAGTTCTCTTTCTATTCATACTCATCTCCATACTACATAAGTAATTACTAGGTTCTCACAGGTTCTAAAATTTAACATTGACTTCTATTTTCTTTTTGTTCTCCCTGGTACTGAAGCCAAGTGGCACAAGCCACAACTTCGCCAGAGAGCATAATGCTGTTAAGGCAAAGTGGGTAAATAACAGTTTCCATTTTCCTCCCATGTTGTGTTGTTTATTAGTGTAGATACAGTGATAAAGTTAACTGAAGTTAGGAAGTATGAATGTGAATATGAGCTGACTGCATGTCTGTAGTATGAAGTCACACCTCCCTGACCATGTGAATGTGTGTGACAGTCGGACATTTCTCTGACCAAAAACTGTTAACATTAATCCCACCTTGTGTTCTCTAGGTGAATTACATTTCTTTTTGTTTGATGGCCTGCAGATATCCAATTTTATTCAATTGTTACAGTTTTCATAAGAAGCTGAGAACTGATGCATCTGCAAGACTTTTTGCAGTAGGGGCAAGAGACATGAAGAAGGATCTGCCACATCTGGAGCAAAAAGGATCTTTATGACAGCAGGTAACATAAACATTTGCCTATCTGTTTCTCTCAGATTTAAAATCTCACTAAAAAAGGGCTTGTCTACCCCACATTTTGTGGGATACCTACATAGGAAAAAAAAAGACATCTTTCTCACTCATCCCGTTTGTTAGAGTTGCAATTTTAGGAACATAATGACACTAAAGCTCAATAGACTCAGGGTATGACATCACTAAGAATTCATTTGATTCGTAACTGTCTTCTGAGTTATCATTTATCACACTATACCTGAATAAGTATACATATATTTGGTAAACCAATTCTTTATAATCTTGCATTTGAGACGGATGCTAAACTTCAAAATTTTATTTTCTTCAGATGGATGAAACTTCAGAGGACAGAAGAAATAATTCAAATAAAATACTAGTCACACCTTGCATCACTGCAACTTCAACGACCCCTAGCTTTTGTTCTGAATTTGAGTTCTGCTGAATTTCAGAGTTGAGTTCAGATATTCTATAATAACTTACAGATTCAATTTGCAGATCATTCACATATTATATGGGCAATCTCTAACAAACCATGATATTCTTTCAATTAATACTGCTTTCTTTAAAGGAGTTTGCATATTAATTAAATGTTAATAAGTTTTCAGTGTACACTGTACATAATTCATGCAACATTTTGGCAAACAAATCCTTATGAACTAGAAATACTGGTTCTGATCAATTAATTTTGTTATATAAAATAAGTTAGGCAAAAATCTATAGATAAAAATAATAACTCCCATGATCTCTATTGAGTGAGTAAGCTTTCAGCTACGTTATTCTTCAGAAGATATTACCTATTATTAAGTTACTACAGATATAAAACAGCTTATTTTAGATACATGAAAATTAATCTGAAGACTAAATTTTTGTACTCAATGTAATCTCAATTAAGTTCTACTTCAGGACTTTTTGAAAGTGTGTATTGCTTTAATCACTGCCAGATACTTCCAGTCTTATTATCCAGTTGTCCAGTGAATAGCAAGGCCTGTATTGCTATTAATCTGTAAAACTAAGCCCTTGGAAAACCCATTAAGTGAAAAACCTAGCACTTTTACTTGTGATTTACGGTTTTAGCTCTGTCATATTTGTAAGTATTTAAAAATCAGATGTAGCACCCGTTTTTCATTATTCAGCCATTGAAACAACAGTTCCAGTAAGGTATTTGATGCTTTAATTATTCTACTTTTACACAAACTCAAATGGGATATTTATACTAGCATTTCAAATTGGATCAAGAGTAGTCTTTTAAGAATATTCTCCCAGTTGGTTCATATCACAGAGCGGTAACACAGTTCACAAGCACAATTCCTTATATATGAATCTAAATTGAAAGATGAATTTTAGGACTATGTCAGATCTGTTCCTGCCACTAGTGGTCATGGGATCTGTGGGGCTAGATGTTGTCTGAAGGGAAGTCCACCAAAATTCATGTGGAAAAAATTCATGAACAATGGATCATCTGCACAAACTTTTCCACTCTGGAGATCTATTCCTATTTTGTCCCAGTGCTTGCCAATATACACTGCCTACGTGACCTTGAGTACACAAGTTGGCTATTTTTCCTATCATTTTTAGAAGTGAGAATATTTTGTACTTCTGAGGATCAAATTCTTAAGTCTCCATTTAATTCATCAAAACATCTTTTAGACTGATGCTATCTGTCTTCATGTTCATGTGTCTTATACAATAATAATGAGATAGCAGAAAGCCATTTAAAACATCTTTTTGTACTTGAGATCATGTGTTTTCATGTGACTTTTCACAATATTAGTTTTTTTTATCATTGTGGAAATGATATAATCTTAGCATGGCAGGCAGAAGTGGGCTAACTGGAAATCTGTGCAGTTTAACAAAGGCAAATGCCAAACTCATCACCAAGGGATGATGAATCCCATGGACCATATGATGCTGGCTGGATATGTTTTGCAGAAAAGGCCACAGGGGTCCTGACAGACACCCAGCTGAGCATGAGTCAGAAACGTACCCTTGCAGCAAAGGCCATCACCAGTGTCCTGGCCTGTATTAGAAAGCATGTTCCCAACAAGTTTCGAGAGGTGAACCTTGCCTTTTACTCAGCTTTGGTGAGGCTGTACCTGGAGTTCAGCATCCAGCTGTGGGCTCCCTGGTACAAAAGAGGTACTGTGTTAACAGTAGACAGTGGGACAACTATGGAGATAAAGCTATGAAGACAATGAAAAGTCAGAAGCATCACTAATACAATAAAGAGCAGAGAGACCTGGGTCTGTTTAGCTTAGACTTAGCCTCCTATTTATTTCCTTGGAAACTATAAGAGATACAGAGAGCACAATAACTCCATTACATAGAGAAAATTCTCAGCTGCAAAACATCATTTTTCAACACAGTCACTATCATTCGCTGTGTATTTTCGACAGCCATGAACAAGAGCCTGCGTGCTATGCTTGTAAAAATCTGCACCAGGAGAGGTGACCCACTGTTGCTGTTGCCACTGCTGAAATATACTACCCCACTGCCTCACTGTGCTCCCATCCACTGGTAGGTCCCCATCAATGGTCAGCAAGTGTCAAAGAATGTCAGCGTGGGCCTTTTTATTTCACATGGAGGAAGTGATTAATTAGATACACTGACATGTTAAAATGTCTTTAATTTTTTCCTTCCCTTCTGTTATTTATTCATTTTAGGTTGTAATCTCTTCAAGGAAGGACTATAACTTTTCTTTTTCGTTCATCCCAATTCTCTAATTCTCTACTTCTCCCATTACTTCCATGAGGTTTGGCTTTTATGATTTATTCCAATCTGGTTTGTTAGTTTTTATTTCATTTTTATTAATTCATTTCCTGGTTGATTGCCTTGATTGGTGCGCTCACATAAGCTGATGCTTGGCTGTTTTTAAAGATCTTAAATTGGCATGGATAAATAGACACATTTAATTATTTAAGCAACTTGTATAAGTGTTCTTGATTGTTCTCATGAGAGGAACTGAGTTTTAAAAAGAGATGCAAAAAAAAAGCTTCAGACTAAGTGCACCTCTCAAATCTGTTTGACAGTATGTTCCTGTTCCAGTTGCATTTGGTATCATAGCAACTGCAGGGAAAGAAGTGGGGTATCAAAGAACTATGTCAGTTACAGAAGCAAATAAGTAGTTAGAAGTACAAAACTGATTTGATGACTCAATATTATTGAGTCTTTTCCTTTTTTAATAAATATACCCTACATACAGTATATGCAAGTAAAAACTGTATATTGTTAACGTAGGTGTAGGGAGTCACTGGAGGCCAAAGAGCTACCTAACTCCACTTGAAATAGACATAACTAATCTTATCTTTGGTTGTTACAAGACCAAATGTCTCTAGCTCACATACAGACACCAGATGTAGGCATCTGCAGTCTGAAAGAGTAAACTTGAAACTTCCATAAAAAACAATGTTTTTTGCCATTCTCTAGATTATGCAGGACATCCTACACAAAATTGGAAGGTACAATAGAAAGCAGACAGGATCAGCACCTCTGAAGATGTAGGTATGAAGGATGGACGGGACGCCTCACTTCTAAAAATACACAAGATAGATGCCTGTTATACAACTGAGTTAAGTCCTGAATCTTGTCCCAGTGAGTTGCTGCTAACACTCTTTCTTCTGAGAAAACCATGCTGAATTGTACCATTACCTCTTTTTGTTTTATTACAGCTACCATCC
Source organism: Odontophorus gujanensis (assembly GCA_013399175.1). Taxonomy (NCBI): domain Eukaryota; kingdom Metazoa; phylum Chordata; class Aves; order Galliformes; family Odontophoridae; genus Odontophorus; species Odontophorus gujanensis. The sequence continues at coordinate 31,703 of VXAB01003536.1, forward strand.
CTCACTCCTTATGCTCTCTTCCAACTTCACCCTATTTCTGTTTGCTCCTACTTTTGGCAACTCAGTAACAGAACCAAGAAGCTCAAGTTACACAGTACTTGCACAGTACCACCCATTGGATGATTGCCTCCAAGTTTTATTCAAAAGTAACCAGAAGTTTGCTTGACAAAGCCTGGAAAAAAAACTGAGAATATATATATATATATATTAAACCACAAGAGTCATTAATCTATTTCACAGTAAGGATTAAGCGTGGTGACTACAGCAAGGGCTATATTTAAACCTTAATTTATAATAAATACCCAAGAAAATATTATCATTAAAAGAAAACAGCAGGTTCACCAGGTGTAAAAGAAAGAAAGAAGAAAAGCCAGCTTAATGCACCATGAAGAATAAAATGGAAATATTAAATGAAAAACTAAATCTTTCCCAAGGGGGGCTATTCCTACAAAAGTTTCTCCAATATTTGCTTCTACCTATTAACAGAGAGTAATGGAAAAGCCCTTGAATAGAAGAAATTACAGACCTTAATCCTCCACTTTAATGGAAATTCTTAAATTAGGTGGCTATTTCAAGTTATTTTTACAACAACAAGTCACGAAGAATCAAGTCCCTCATGGGACTGATCAAAATCGAATTTACAGCTTTCTCTACAATGCTGACAATCACAATAAAATCAGAATCAGTCAGGTAATACCTTCAGTATAACTGTTACATAGCAAAAAGCAAATTAAAATGTAAATAGACTTTTAATAAGGCTGAACTAGGACTTACTTTGCTTACAGCATATTTGCTTGCTGCTTTTAAATAACATACAAGGAGTGACAAAATTGAATTCTGTACGGTGATAATCAGACATTTGACATTACCAGCACTTAAAAATAACACGAGGTTAAAACTGTGTCAGGTAAAAGCAAGAAAATTAGACTATGAACTATGGTTAGGAACATCACATAAAATCATGCCACACCTTAAAACTTCCAGTTCCCCTCAGTACATCTACAAAACTTGCATATCGTAACAATTATTCCAGTCTTCAAAAAGACTATATATCTAACATGCACAACATAAAGAATAAGAAACACTTGTTTAGTTATTTTTAGATATCTAGCAATAATTGAATACATCTATTATACTGCATTTTAGATAAGCACAAAACAAAGACATGCTATACTCTGAAACAAAAAAAATCCATCATATTATTCATTTGAAAAAATTTCCTCAGCCACCTATTTACCATGATCCTGCAGAATATTTAGGCTACAATTTGCAAAGTTTATCTCATTCAAGCCAAGCAGGCAGACCACAGCTGCCCCAGCGGTGGCAGTAGAGGAGAACAATAATATGGGATTTACAGTGCTTCTCCCCTCTCCTTGTGAAAAATTAGTTGGCTCCCATTTTGCACGTAATTCCCTCTTTTCAAAATCCTGCAGACAGAACATAATCCATGGAAAAGGGCAACAACAAAATGGGTGAGATCTAGACAACCAGAAGTATAGTTAGCCCAAAACTTCATGCATGCCTTGAGAAACACTTGTTCTAAAGTGATTTAGGCCTCATACATGAAACTACGCTACTGTAGCCTACATTAATATATAACATGATCATTTAACATACGGAGCAGTAACTTGCATTGTTTCTTTGCTGCAAATGAGTACCCTAACCACTGAAATACAGAGTTAATTTTTTCACTTCGCTTAGCAGTCCTGCAGAAAAGGACTTCACGAGAAGTCGACTGCATCCTGGAATGCATCAAAAGAGGAGTGGCCAGCAGGGTGAGGGAGGTGACTGTCCTCCTGTACCCTGCCCTTGTGAGGCCCCATTTGGAGTACTGTGAGAAGGTCTGAAGCCCTCAGCTCAAGAAACTTGCAGAGCTGTTGGAGCATGTCCAGAGGAGGGCCACAAGGATGATCATAGGGCTGGAGCACCTCTCTTATGAAGAAAGGATGAGGAAGCTGGGCTTGTTCATCTTGCAGAAGTGAAGGCTGGAGGGAGACCTTGTTGTGGTCCTTAAAGGGAGCTCACAAACAGGAGGGAGATGAACTTTGTACATGGTAAGATAGAGACTAGAACTAGACAATCTTTAAAGTTCTTTCCATCCAAGATATTCTATGGTTCTATGACTCTTCTGTCACGATGAACACTAAGTAGTCACACAGAACAGAAGAGCTGCAAAAGGAGTCTTAGACTTATACAATGCAAAATAAGAAGTAACCAAGAAAACAGCCCACTCCACTAAGAAATCTGCTTTATTTTTAGACATTATTAAAAAGAAATCTAACACAAACAGCTACTATACATGCACTACACTGCTATACAGCTATCTACATTAAACTTTCAGTATTCTGTATTGGGATCTGCTACTCATATGCTTTTAAGTGCATTCACTCCAAAGAGTGAATATAAAATATTCTCCTTCAGAACTCCAAATTCAGCAGACCCCTAAGACAGTAGTCCTCTAGTCTATACAGATCTAAGTTCAAGTCTCCAATGCAAGTTGAGATTTGTAGATTTCTTAAAAAATGACATGTATCAATATTCTTTCAAGGCTTGAAAAAAACAAAACAAAACAAAAAGCCTGCTGCTGAACTGTGTAATATCAGGAAAGGCTTGTTTCATTACCACTGTTAAAATCAGTATGCCAAATACTTCAGTCCACGAGATGGGCATATCTTTCTGATTCACTCCAGGAAGGGAATAAAAAAAGAAAAAAGTAGAAAAAAAATGTAGACAATCACTTCATAGGAAGCAGAGGTGAGCAACTGATTTCATCTTCCACCTACTTGCACATTTCTACCACTCTCAAATGAGGGAAGTAGTTCACCCTCAGCAGTGAGTCAGCTTTCATTCACTTCAGGTTAAAAGCAACCATCTCTCTTAGTAGCTGATATGCTAGAAACGTAAATGTTAGTTTATTCCTAAATAAATTGCTAGTGCTCCCAGACCTTAACCTACATTAAGCTACATTAGTCCAAGTTGCTCTAAGATTTCAAAGAGTAGGGTGGTTACTTTATTGTGTATAATACACACATTAGGGTACAGTCTCAGAAACCTCATTGTAAGTATCTACATATTCGAAATCTAACAGTGTCCAAGCTTTCACTACAGCCAAAGATTACACAGGGCCCAGTTCCACTGCTACACCACAGATTTCTAGAGACAGTCTAAAATTTCCTGTGTGGAACATGAACTTCTTAATAGTACAATTGCTATTTTTTCATATTCATACTTCATGTTTTTCACATATACACATGACTAGTGTAAGGTTACCTACTTTCTTCTACTTAGTTATCACCTACATTTTTGAAAGTGCAGCACAGTTCTTCTATAGGTTTCTCATTGTAGAAGAATGTGGATTGTCTTTTTCTATTTTTTTTTTTAATTACATTTAGATTTCAGAGTATACTTCAGCTCTTTTTTCAACTAGGCCATTTCTTTCTTCAAGTAAATAACTCAAAATTGAGCAGTTTTCCAGCTCAAGGTTTATCAGAACAAAGCAGAAAAGTTTCTGTTCACAAATCTTATCTGTTTTCTTTCTGCTTAAGAATCCTAAGACTACAGTTACCTTTTAAACAACAGCATGAGACTGCTGATTTCTGTCAGCTTTTGATCCATTACTATTCCAAGAACTTTTCCTATAGAAAATTTCTGTAGAATGATACCCCCAATCCTGGTATTTCTTCCACTGTTTCTTCCCAATGAGATTAGCTCCGTGTATTTGGTCCTACAGAACACCAGGTTTTCCACTTGGATTTCAAAATCCTGAAAATCTAAAAGGCTACAGAAAATGGTGTCTTTGAAACAACACTAAATATTTGTTCTGAACTACCAACTTTATACTGTTATGTTCTCTTGGAGTTCTCTCTTTTTATAAATGTCTATATTTCCTCAGCAAATCAGCTTCACAAAATTTTTAGAACAGGCAAGAAGCAGACATCCACAGCTATGTGAAAACGCAAGCTTATATAGCCTTGGCTCCAAAGGAAACAATGTTTTTGTAATTTGCAGCTTTTTTTTCCCATGTATAAGCACTACATCAAGTATTAAAATTCTAGATTAGCATATGTCTATAATGATCATTTTGTTATGCAGACATAAACCCAAGTAGAAGCTATCTGGATACTAACAAAAAATACGATTTTGACAAAATCTTAGTATTTACTCAGAATTTTGAGTCAGAAATTTCAGATGATTTCCACGGTGACAGGACTGCATTAACTTCTAGTGTACCTGAATCAGCTTAACTTTAACTCAGGTATTACCATAATTCAGAAAAACAGTTAAGTGATTGTAAGAAATCACAGCCTGAAACAAGACTCCACAAGCACAAGTGCACACTAAGCAAGTGTAATTTAAGAACATACTGAGGTGGTAAAAAAGTTTATTACAGAAACCAAATAAATCCCTGTTGTTTATAAACCCCAGAAATGCCCATAGAAATAAAACTAAGGATTAATGTTGAAATTTTAAGTATTAATCTAAATCTCCAGATTTCTGCACTTAACAATAGCCCTACAGTGCTGAGCTTTACGTGTATATAGAAATACTGGGTCCAATTCTAAGTTCATTAACACACTGCTTGTACTGATTTTGTATCATAAAGAAATCAGAATACCATCTTAAGAGATGACTTCTGAAGTTGTTTAGATTTCTGTAACAGCTTTACTCCCTAGATCAACCAGTAGGTATTATATTTGTTCCCTTTATTAACATTCCCTACCTCCTTTTCCATGAAAATTCATAGCAGTCCAGGGAAGTTCTCACTGACTTGAAAAGAGGAAATATAAATTTTTTAAAAGATGATAAAAAGATGACCTGAGGAACTACAGGCCAGCCAGTCTCACCTCTGTGCCTGAAAAGATTATGCTGAGATCAACCTGGAAGCTACTCTAATTCACTTAAAAAAGTAAGTTGGTCAGTGACAGCCAACATGACTTCACTAAGCCAAATCATGTCTGTCAAATTTGGTGGCCTACTACATTGAGGTTACATGTTGGAGAACTAAAAAAGAACAATGATGATATCTATAAGGACTCGTGCAAAGCCTTCGGGTACATAAAGAGGGTCTACAGGAAAGATGGAGGACTCTTTATCAGGGAGCACAGTGGCAGAATAAGGGGCAATGGTTTTAAACTAAAATAAGGAAGATTTAGATTAGATATTAGGAAGAATAATCTACTCAACATAAAGAGTGCTGAGGCACTGGCACAGGCTGCCCAAAGAAGCTGTGGATGCACCATCCCTGGAGGCGTTCAAGGTCAGGCTGGATGGGGCCCTAGGCAGCCTGATCTACTGGGTAGCAGTCCTACCCATGACAGGGAGTTGGAATTAGATGATCTTTAAGGCCCCCTCCAACCCAAATAATTCTATCATTTTAAGATTCTTTTCCTCAGCCCATAAGGTAACACCACCGTGGCCATGGGTTAAGTCTACAGGGTAACAGAACAATGTACATAACTCCAGCAAACATTTTTTTGAGGCTTTCATCTGTCAGTACAACAACCAAGTGAAAACTGGATCTTAGCCTATCCACTTTCTTTTAATGCAGTCAGTTTCACTTAGCTTCATTGGAAGATGCAATTCACACGTACTTGGGTCTTAGCTTATTTATATCATACTTAAGATACAAAAGATTACAGAGCTAAGAAGGAGAAAACTGTTGGAACCTCAAAGCAGCTCTTTGCATTGCAGATTACCTACAGTGCAATGTATCATTTGAAACCTCAAGCAAGACAGTTCCCGCTGAAAGAGCTTTCTGATCTCCAAATCATTCCTCAGAAAACTACAAATGGAAAACAATTGAATCAGTGCCAGAGCAGATTTAGTTTTACAAGAATTATAGAACCCTTAGAGTTGGAANAGAGTACCTGCTAATAAGTGTAGGGAAGCACAACCACTCACTGTGAGCGAAGCTTCAACTTTATTCAGTCAACTTACAGGTTTATATATGTTATGCAGTAGTTTAATTTTAACTAGACCGATACTAACAAGTTAATCAATCATGTCTAGAGCTCAGGGGGTGTATGACACTACAGAGATCAAAAGGATATGAGATACATGTGCTAAGGAACACAGATCAAGGGATATGCTTAGCTCATCTTAGTTATACACAACAGTGATTATTAATTTGGTCATCCTCCCGTGAAACTAAAGCAGTGTCTGGCTACTAAATCATCTTGTACGTGACCAACAACTTTGGCATAAGGCCCTATTGTCCTATTTTCCTACACTCAGCCCATAAGGTAACACCACCGTGGCCATGGGTTAAGTCTACAGGGTAACAGAACAATGTACATAACTCCAGCAAACATTTTTTTGAGGCTTTCATCTGTCAGTACAACAACCAAGTGAAAACTGGATCTTAGCCTATCCACTTTCTTTTAATGCAGTCAGTTTCACTTAGCTTCATTGGAAGATGCAATTCACACGTACTTGGGTCTTAGCTTATTTATATCATACTTAAGATACAAAAGATTACAGAGATAAGAAGGAGAAAACTGTTGGAACCTCAAAGCAGCTCTTTGCATTGCAGATTACCTACAGTGCAATGTATCATTTGAAACCTCAAGCAAGACAGTTCCCGCTGAAAGAGCTTTCTGATCTCCAAATCATTCCTCAGAAAACTACAAATGGAAAACAATTGAATCAGTGCCAGAGCAGATTTAGTTTTACAAGAATTATAGAACCCTTAGAGTTGGAAGGGATCTTTAAAGTTCATCTAGTCCAACTCCCTATCAATGAACAGGGTCATCCACAGCTACATCAGGTTGCTCAGTCTCCTCTAGCCTGACCTTGTATGTCTCCAGAAATGGGGCATCCACCTTTTCCCTGAGTAATCAGTTCCAGTGTCTCACCACCCTCATTGTAATAGATTATTTCCTTACATTTAACCTAAATCTGCCCTCTTTAAGCATGAAGCCATCTCCCCTTGTTCTGTCACCACAGACCCTGCTGCTCAAGTGCTATAAGTCATTGTGATTCAACACTCCAGAGCTAACATCACAAATGCAGTAGAGTTCTCCTCTGTAGTAGTAAATTGCCAGAAAACACCATAGTGAACAATACCATTTATTACCTTCTTTTGTACACAGGTGTATTTGCCAAATCTACTATTTTGGTGAAAGGTTGCCACATTCATAAGCAACCCAAGGACAGCCTGGGCTACTGCAGCAAATACTACTTATATGTGTTTCACCAAAAGATGAAAGAATATAATCCTTAGGAAGCTTTCAAACCATCCTTTGTTAGGAAGATGAATAATCACTAATTCTTTTTTAGTTCCTTTCTATACCATAAAATGGTATTACTAAGAAAGTTAAAAAGTGCATACATTCCTTTGTAGCCTCTAAATCAGTGATTATGGTGCCTTTCTGAACTTGCAGATAATACAATTAAAATTTTTACAAGCTAAGAAGAGCCCAGAATCCAAATTCTGGACAGTTGCCAAGATTATACATGAAGGAAACAATAATTTCTCCTTGAAGGCACGCATACTCCGGTCACTCCAGTCTTTCAAGGAGAAACCTACGGAGGTAGGTATACATTCTACACACACACTGAAAATACGCAACATACTGAACCTCTCAGGATGTAAAAGCAACAGAAACACAGTTCCTAGGTCCTGATTTCACTTCAACGTCAATCAAATCCAATTTGTGTCAAGACTGAAAAATTTTGGGATTGCACAAGTAAATCACCTAGATATTGAGGGCTTTTTTTGTTTCTGATTTTTCTTCTCCTAGGGTTGCAGGAAAGGAGCAGGTGTTAAAAATTCACAGTTGAGAGCACAGCCCTCATTTAAGGCAAGTACAGTTGGTTCCTGTGTTCTACAAAGTCTACAGCCCTGGATCCAATACAGCATATCACGTTGGGAAAAATAAATAAAATAAATAAATAAATAAACTAATATTCAGCAGTTGGGAGGAAGAATGGAGGCAGAAAACAGAAAATGAAAGCTTTCTTTGTACATTTTACCAGTGATGTCCTGAACATGACGCCCATGGACAGCTGTATTAGGCAGACTAAATAGCAAAGCTTCAAAGGCCATGGAAGCAAAGTTCATCTACTAATGCATTGTACAAGTCACCAGAAAGAGAACTTCCTAAACTTGTATAAAGTTAACATCTTATCCTGCTCATCCAAGTGGTCAGAAGTACACATTAATAATAATTGTACTTATTATTGTAGTAATTATTGTAATAATTATTGCACTTTTACAATAATAATAAGTACACAATAAAAAATGACAAGACTGTAGAACACTGTCCCCAACATGTGAACTCTATATCCTTTTCCATCCCACAAAACCACACTGCCAGTATTTCTCACATCTTCCGAGTTCCTGACCAATTTCTGTATTAATTGATGCCTTACAAATCCAGAGAAAACTGAGTGGTGTGTAGAGAAATTGCCTAAACACAATTGCACCGACAGCCCAAACAATTCCTAATTTTCCAGATAGGTTCCCATTGTGTGTTGGAACACCTGAGATTAAACCCTCATTTTTTTATTATTATTTTTAGCAACTCAAAAAAAAAATTTAGAAATTCAAAAGTCTACATAACTTGAACAAAATTTGATCCAGAAATGTATCTCGAAAACAAAACACGTATTTTCATTAGAACTAAAAATTAACAGTAAATTGCACAACTAAAATGAAAATGAACAAGTTTGAAAACAAAAAGCAGAAAGCCTTACCTTGAAAAGCAGCTGCATTACGAGACATTAAACATTTTAACATAGCACTAGATGTTTGAAGCACTTGCTGTATACCTTGCTTTGCTGCAGTCGGATATCTTTCCTCCATCTTTTTGGTACAGCATGTTGGATTTTTAGAAGTACAGATTTGGAGATCAACACCTAAATAAAGAAACAATTACGGAGATTACTATGTAATAGAAGTTCACAATACACAAAAAGAAGTGGGGTTTTTTTGTTGTTTTTTTAGCATCAGTATATAAATTTAATAGAAATGTCCAAAGTTTTGAGGAAATTTAGTACTGTTAAACAAATTTAGATGGCAGTATTAACTAAAATTCTGCAGGAAGAGAACATTTATTACAGTTAATTAGTGTCATGTAATACCATTACCTTGACACTGTAATCTTATTCCAGTTGTGATGATTGCTATGTAGTGTTGATAAAATGCAAAGGATATGCATAGTACATTACTTGGAATACCAGCTTGCTAGCTCACATGACCTAGCCCATAGCTGGCATTCTCATTCTTCTTCTTGGGCTGAAAAGAACTAACTACTACTAAATATTACAAACAGAATAGTGGAAAGCCCATTCCTGATAGGTACATAATAAACACACTCATACTAACTTTCATATGGAGCAGTCATCAATACCAGTCTAACCTCTTTTACTGTTTCCTTCTCTAATGTCCAGCATTCCCCATGTACTTGACATGACAATTTACTATTTCACTAACAGGATGGGAAAAATTCATAGAAATGAACTTCTTTTCAAATTTTTGGCACACTGAAATTCAAGAGGGGGTAATGCAGTACTTTATTTCTTCTTGTATAGTAAAAAACATCTTTTATGTGCTCTGAGGATTTAAATACGAATTTATGGTTGTGGAGAAATTAAAAAAGCAAGAAATTCCAAAGTGAAATCTGTCTCCCTTGCCTTTATACATACTTCCAGCCATTATACCATCTCTTTGAAGTTAACATTTTATTTCCCTGCCACTAAATCTACAAATTATAACACTCATTTAAATTAATTTTTCTACTGTTTTTCCAGTTTCTCTGATAAATTGTTCTATATTATGAATACAGTTATGGGAAAAAAGGAAACCTTCCATGGTTTGTACTCTTCATATTCCATTAGTTATCTTACATAAATCGTTTTAAATAACATGTTCTGAAAGTCTCAGGCAGAAAAATTAAGCTACTGAGCAGAGTATGCTGATGATACCAAATTGGGTGGAATGGCAGATACAGCAGAGGACTGTGCTGTCATTCACAGAGAACTCAACAGGTTGAAGATTATGAGCAGAGAAGAACATCATGAAGTTCAACAGTGATAAAAGAATATGTAAAACATATGCCTCTGGTTACTTAATCAAGAAGAAAAGTTTGTTAAATTCCTGGATTAAAGTACATCCAAACGAATGAAGCATGGAAAATGTATTCTAATAAAAAGGAATCGTTCAAAACACCTGTGAATATCTTCTTGTGATGGTTTTGTTCTGTTTTTCTTTTCCCGTTTTTTTTTTTTTTTTTCTTGTGTGTCAGTTGGGAAGCATGGAAAAAACTCACCTAGGGAAGATGTGTGGTAACGTAAATTGTTTCAACCATGATTGAAGAGTCAGAGTGTAACTTTTGGCTTGTCGATCCTCATGTGAAAGGATGGCAATAGTCAGAAGGCAAGAAAGACAACACAACTGAAAATCCAGCTAATGGAGCAACCCTTCAAAGCACACAGTGCTCACTTGAAGCTGATAATTCATGAACTTGTGATCTTCCTGCTGCTTTTTCTTGCTTTGAGTTGTGTGCAAAAGGTCAATTTACAGTAATCAGAGCGCATTCATAGAGAGAATTCCCAAATTTTAGCCTTGCCAGTGCCACAGCAGTAGGATCCCATGAAAACATCACTCGTGGTTGCTTTAGGAGTATGAGTTCTGTTAAATAATTACTGTCTTGGGCTCTGGACATATTTCTGACTTCTCTCTCTGATGCAGAGGTAGGATGATTTTGACACAGGCAGTATAAGGGAGCTGCAGCAGACACCAGGTAGTAGGTGAACAGAACGACAGGGTCCTGCCATACAAAATTCATAAAGGTGGTTTACCTCCTCTCTCTCCTTGCACAATTCAGAGACTCCTACACACTTCAGTGTAGTTGTTAATGAAGTGAAGATTTAGATTCTAGCACTGATTGAAGATGGTGACTGTTAAATATAGAGATACCATGTTTTTTCCCTGAAGCCCATTTTTGAGAACTTAGAACATCAAACAGCATGTCCTCCTTTAGGCTATAAATTCATTTAATAAAGCATTTAGGATCTAAGCTTTTTGAAGAGAACCAATTTTTCTTCTTTCTGACCTTCATCTGAAAACACATTTATCACAGTGTTTTAGCTCAATTCCATTTCTAGTCCACAATGTAAAAAAAATAAAAAATAAAAAGGAATGCCACAGATATGAAAGAGCAATCACATAATTTATTTCACGTATTCTAATTGGTACAGTTCATTTCAGTAGATCAGTATATTTTAATATTATCTAATGAGAGTGAACCATTCCTTCACAACCATTCCTTCATAAGGAACAACGATCATTTGCTATAATGACGTAATGGCCTTTCAGTCTTTTCTCCACATTAATCCATATTGCTAACATTTCTGCTTAAGCTGCTCCACAGCTTAAGAAGTAAGATGACTACTTACATTTACAAGAAAAAAAATCTAAATGTGGCATTTCCTTCCCCAGATCCTCCAAGATGACAAATCAGTTTAAACTCCTTTGTATGTTATATAAAAGATTGAGTACAGCTATTTCCTCTAACTTCAAGATTATGTGAAGGTAAATACGGTGTTCAGAAAGTAATAATTTTTTAAAATTAATAATTTTCTGAATTTTTGTAAGCTATAAAAAGAAATAAGTAACAATAAAAATAGATTATACCATTTACATAATAGATCTGACAAAAAATGATAAGCTATATTTTACTTAGTAAGCCATAAGAAAAGGAGAATACATTGACAGTGCTGATGTTCCTAAACAGAAGGACAGACATTTGGCCCAAAAACCAAATGATGGCTCATATTCATGCTGCTGGGGGTTTGTTTTCCCCACACCCCAGTAGATTTGTCTAGAAAGCTAGTTGTGGAGGTTCAATATGGAGAGCAATTAGGTAATTAGGAAGTGCGAATAATCAGTGGTCCACTATAATTTCATAATCACAAGCAAAAATTCATTTGTCAGCAAATATTTGATCTACTCTTTAAAAGCAAAAGTTACCCAAATTAATTTGCCACAAATTACTTCACGAATAAACAAGCTTTAGCTCATATCACTAGCAAATAAATGTTTTGAACATACGATATCAAAAGGACAGCTCTCTCAGAGATTTCTGATCCCTCTCCAAAAATGACGAGCATTTAATATTATATTATAATTTAACTGACCTCAAAAGAAAATTTACATTAGAACAAATAAATCAATTATATAGGTTATATTTCATAACACCATTCCATAATAATATCGTATTCAATAATATATTCTTTAAACAAATATGAATAAATAAATACAGAAACTTCAAACAGAGCCTGTCATACTTAAACAGCACAAAAATTTCCCAAGCCAGTCAATAAATATTTTCCATGAAAGAAGAAAGCCTTTCAACTCAGTTTTAAAATTTCTGTACTCAATTCCTGATGTGGATGTTTTGGTGAAAACTTCTTTCAATACTGACTGAAAAATAGAACTGCACTGCAACAGTTCAGTGGTTTGTGTGCTTGGTAACAGTTTTGAAGCACATTTTTAAATCAAGTTCCACTTCACTGGTTATGTTCTCATACCTGAGTGCTTGGGTTTGAAATAGACATGAAAAACTGTGCATTGCCTCAACTGCGAATGACAACTCTAATATTGCAAAGTAATCCATTCCAAGCTTGAAGACTGCAAACATAATGCCCCAGGTCCAATTTAATCAGATTGGTGTGATAGTTCACAAGCAACAATTGCTTCCCAAGCCCAGTTGCTATTGATATTTAGTTGATATTTAGACAGTATCTAGCAGAGTCAAGGATCAGTAATGGGACGAGTTCTATTCGATATATTCATCAACGTCTTGGATGAGGGAATAGAGTGCACTGTCAGCAAGTATGCTGATGACACAAAACTGGCTGGAGTGGCTGACAAGTCACAAGGCTGTGCTGCCATCCAGCAAGACCTAGACAGGCTGGAGAGTTGGGCAGGGAGAAATTTAATGAAATATAACAAGGGCAAGTGTAGAGTCTTGAATCTGGGCAAGAACAACCCCAGGCAAACCTATACTGGTTTGGAACTGACTTGTTTGAGAGCAGTATAGGGGAAAGGGACCTCGGGGTCCTGCTAGACAGCAGGATGACCATAAGACAGCAGCGTGTCCTTGCGGAGAAGAAGGCCAGTGGCATCCTGGGGTGCATTAGTAGGGGTGTGGTAGTAGTCTGAGAGAGGTTCTCCTCCACCTCTACTTTGCCCTGACGACACCACATCTGGAGTCTTGTGACCAGATCTGGGCCCCTCAATTCAAGAAAGACAGGGAACTGCTTTAGAGAGTCCAGTACAGGGCCATAAAGATGATTAAGGGAGTGGAGAATCTCCCTGATGAGGAAAGACTGAGGGAGCTGAGTCTCTTTAGCTTGGAGGACACTGAGACGACCTCATTAATGCTTATAAATACATAAAGGGTAAGTGTCAGGAGGATGGAGTCAGGTTCCTCTCAGTGACATCGAATGACAGGACAAGGGGTAATGGGGGCAAGCTGGAGCACAGGAGTTTCCACTTAAATATGACAAAAAACTTCTGCACAGTAAGAGTAACAGAACACTGGAATGGGCTGTCCACGGAGGTTGTGGGCTCTCCTTCTCTGGAGGCATTCAAAACCCACCTGAATGCATTTCTGGGTGACCTAATCTAGATGCTCCCACTCCAGTAGGAGGATTGAACTAGATGATCTTTGGAGGTCCTTTTCAGTCCCTGACATTCTGTGATTCTGCAGTAATTGTGGTGGTGTTTTGCTGCTGTTGTTCTATTAAAGATAAAGCAGCAATGCATCATTCCCTCAGCAGGAAACCTCCCAGCCCTGCTGCTGGTCCACTTCATGCTCCCCACCAGTACAGGGCCAGGTTGCAGCTATGGTCCAGGCAGCAACTCAAACCTCAGCACCCTGCAGCCACCTCAGCTATGCGTCCCCACACCTCTCTGCTCTGCCAACTGAAGCACACCCTGAGGAGCCTGCCAGTCTGTGCCAGTGAAGATTGGGAAAACACAGGCAATGCTGTGGGGATGGGCTGAGAACAGCTGCCTTCAGCCGTACAGCACAACCCAAGCAAAGCCTCACTAAAGCCTCCAAGCCTCACAAACTCCCTCAGCTAGAGTCCAGGAGTAATTTAGGATGGGCAAGGCTCTGGTGGCACCCCAGTATATGCAGTGGAGGGACATGATGTCACAGTCCACATCAAAACAAGTTGCCCAGAGCGTTGTCATCCTGTGAAAGCCTGTCCAGACCCTCAGCACTCTAGACAGTACCAGCACTGTACCTCTGCACATCCACTGAGGCTGTTATGGAGTTGCAGTCAGTTCCCCAGCAGTCACCCCAGCCTGGGCCTAGTCTTCCCTACCCTGCCAGGGTCCTTCTCTTAATGAGTGACAAGGGTACCCCTCAGAAGGATACAGCAATTTTATTTCTTAGAAGCAATGATTTCTTCTTTCATACAAGGTTAAGAAAAGCTGACATGGCACACAAAGCCTTTGTGCCACCTTCCCAATATACATAGTATAGACTCGGCTATAATTACATTTAATCACTGACAATTAATATATACAGCATGAGCTCACATGCAGTTCTTTGTGCATATAGGCACATATGCATAATACTTGTCCCATATTAAAATTAAGTAACTTAAAAGTTAAGTATATTAGCCAAATTGCCCTTAGTATTTTAATTAAATGTTTGGCACTGCTTAGCTTTCAGGCTTTCTGTCACTTTGTCTCTTGAAACACAGAAACTAATATGAACTTTTATCTAAGCTTGTTACAGACTTTAGTGTAGCTTCAAGAAGACATTCAGACTTCTAGCAAAACTCTAAAACAATAATGAATATTTGTTTACAGTTTTAATTGGTTCTTCAATATTCTCTTCTTCGTGTTTTAAATAGTATATTTTTAACACGAATATCATTTCCAACCCTAAGGGAACTTTTGTTTTTACTTTAAGACTGCTAATCACACACATACAAAGTACGTTTTATTGACCTAAATCCATTCCAGCTCATTAAATACTTTCAGTGGTCAAGAAAAAGTAACTGAACACAACACAGGAAAGAACCCAACCAACTACAAATGGAGTGGTTGCTCAAAGTCCACAGAGGAGTTTTGTAATTATTCCATTAAAACACTACAGAACAAGCAACAGTGTACGGGACAGAGTTTCAGGAGAGTACACCACCAAATGAATCGGGTCATTCTATATCAGATCAACCTGTAATGAAAAACACATACTTATGCACGGAAAAGTCTTACTGTCCTAGACAAGAATTATTCTGTCAATTGCCAAGTATTCTGAAATACAGTTAGAAAGTTTTTTAACTGTAGGAACAGTGGTTCTTGTTCGGTGTTGCATTCTGAAGATTCTATAACTACAACCTGTTTTTTACCCAAAACCAAAGGAGAGAGAAAAGTGAAATAATTTAGCCAATAAAAAATATACATTAAAATACACGGTTAGAGTCTAGGAAAGGTTTTATAACTGGAAACAATCTAGATGAGCGTAGAAAAGAGCTCAGCAAGAATAAAATATAATAATCCAGAGGAATAATTCTAACTATTTCCAGAAGATCTGGAACTGATTTCAGATTCATAGCCTCAGTCCTACAAATCCATATTTTCAGTAACTTGGGATAAACAAGAGCTAGAAGGATGAGGATGCTAATGGCCAGGAAGAGAAAGTACCAGACAGGGTAAATTTCTGCCTGTCTGCAAATACTTGCACAAGATGAAATCCAGAGACTGAAAAATCCCCAAACAGACACAGAATTGTCACGATAAACAGTCTCTTAAGAGACAGTACTGAAATGCCACTGCCTGGAAGCAGTGTTCAAACAAGTGGTTTAATGCAAAACAGATTTGCAGCCTGCATCATGCATGCAACTTTCTCATGCTCACCCTTCAATATCTATTTGTAAAATAATCTTTATTACTCCACGTTAATCATCACCATTAAAATTGGTGTAAAATACTTCAGCATTGCTAAATAAAAGAGGTAAGGATCAAACTCAAGCACTCAAACTCAATCACATGACCCTGACTGTCCACCCTGCTGACTTCTTTTTTGTGTCTCTATTTAGATGGCTCCAGAAAGTCTCTTAATGTGTTTCCAGAGAAGATGCATCCTACACAGAGCTTTCCAAGTACAGGTTTGGCTCCTTTCTAGCACCCTACAAGATCCCCTTCCTACTGGTAGGCACCCTAGCAAGATTCTTCTTACACTCTGTGGAGCCAGGAGTGAAATGCTAAATGCACTCAGGAGCCAACACACGTAACGCTCACACACCTAAGAACAATACAGGCAACAATCCTCACAAAACACAGATGTGATAAAAAGGACTTCAACAACTGGTACCACTGTGTAATCCAGTTTCTGTCTCTGTTTAAATCCTTTTCTGGAGATCTGATCGTGTTCAGCAAATAGCAGAAGCACACACAGATTCTTGATTTAACCTCCAATCAAGTCAAAATCAATATTCCCTGAATTTAAACCATACTGGAAACCCAAATTAGAATTCAAAGAAGAGTTTGGAGTTGCATCGAAGTCATCTGTCTCAGATCTTAAACTGATTTTTACCAGTTTAAGTTAAGCTGAACTGGCAAGAATATTTTAAATTGAATTAGTAAAACAGCATTAGACACCAACTTTTTCTGACATTACGACATTCCTCTAGCATAGTTTTCTGCCTCATTTTTTCAATTCTGTATGTACAACTGTTCCCAAAAAGTCTTTGCAGTAAAATTCATACCAATCAACATCTTCATCCTTTTAATTAAGTTTTTTGTTCTTACGACATCATAAATGATCTCCAAAAGATTGCTGAAAATAAGCCTATCTTGGTTCCTAAAATTAAAATAATCTGCCCAGAGTTTGGGAAAAAAATTGGGACTGACTCTACAGTTCCAGGGAATTTAACTTTTTTCAATTAAACATCAAACTCAGTTTTTTGGCGCCAAGAAAAGCCTGCCAATCTGTTCACTGTCAAGTTGCCATCTAACACTTAACCAGCTGAAGAGCTCTAGGAACTACTAGATGCTCCAGCCACCCCCTGCCACTGTCCACCCCCAAAATGTGTGGGACTGAGGGCTCCTACTTGGTACCCACTACCACTCCAGGAAGCAACCCAGAAGATGGCAGCTAACAGTCCTGCCAAGACCTTCCAGAGGCTCCAGGGAACCTCAAACAGTACCAGAAGCAAACAACCAAACTGACACTCCTGAAGGCAGCTCTAACACCTATTTTCACAAGTCAACACCTACATAAAGTAATTATGTACAAGGGCAGCTGGTGGTGGCATGGCAGCAAAGGCTGAACCTTCCCACCCATATCCCGTTACATGTTGTTGCTGTGTGACAGACGGCAGCAGAGGGGCAATCTGACAGAATGGCATCTGGTATGGAAGTGCACATGGAGCAAAGGGGTATCACTGAATTCCTCCACGTCAAAAACACGGCACTCGACATCATTCATCAATGCTTGCTGAACTTTCATGGAGATCGAACAGTGCATGTGAGTACAGAGAGGGGTGAGTGGTGCATTTCAGCAGTAACAGTGGGTCACCTCCGTTGGTGAAGAACTTCACAAGCACAGGACGCAGGCTCCTGTCCATCGCTGGTGAAAATGCACAGTTAATGCAGGTGACTATGTTGAAAAATTGTGTTTCGTAGCTCAGAATTTGCTCTATCAAATAGTGTTATTGTGCTCTTTGTTGTAGTTTCCATGGCAATAAATAGGAGGCATTACTTTTGGAATGACCTACATATATAAATAACTACTACAGTCATTTTCTCTTGAGGTGACAGTTCCTCCTTACTCTCAGTAAGCAAGTGAACGTACGGCACCAAAATAAATGACAACGACAAAAGTACAGTGGTTACACCAGACTATGGACAGAGAAGAGCACAGCTACAATCAATTTATCATTCATACTGATGTCACTCATACATGCAGTGAGCACCAAACATTTATGTCACTGATGGGGCTTAAATTCAGTTGTTGGGTTTTTTTTGTTTGTTTTTCTTTTCTTTTCTTTTTTGGCTTGTGTGTTTCTTTTCAAACAAAATATCTGCATTTGCACAGTATCTATCCAAGCAGGCTTTGAAACAGAATCATTTGTTTTCTTTTTGGTGAAGGTTATGATAAAATTTTTAGCTATATATATTGTAATAAGGCCTTGGACACTGTTACATGCAATGCTGACCTAACTACAGTACCACAATAAATATAATAGATAATCCTAAACTTAGTACAACATTACAGAGTGCAGTTTACAAACCAGTCTCTCAAAAGCTCTATTTTGAAGTGATTTCTGTAGGAACTGATACATCATAACTAATCTCCATTCGTAGAATTAATAAAAACTACAGATTATCTAGAAAGAAATAATCGATATTTTTAAGTAAGGGGGATGTTAATTCAACTCTTGCTGCACACAGAAGTCATTTTCCATCAGGAAAGCACTGATGCACATCAAAACATGAATGGATTTTACATATAGAGATATTATGATCTAATTATGCACTTAGAAATAAAAGTATTTTCTGTCTTTACGTCCCCAACCAGAAAAACATCCATACGCTGCCCTTTGAGGACTACGACTGAAATCAACTGATACTCAGCAGGGTGGGGAAGAAAAAAATAAAATAAAATAAAATAAAAATAAATTAAAAAAAATAACCACAGAAAAATAGGAAGGTACTTCTCACTACATTCATGATTTCCACTTTATAAGCTCCATTCTCGACACAACGCTACAATGTACTCAAATTTCCATTACTTAAGACGTTACATCGCTAGGTATTTTATCTAGATAACGTGCAATAAAACGTGCACATCTACCGGCTGCAGCCGTGCCAACCTCCTCGTACCGTTAGGGCTCTCCCAGCCCCGTCCGGCGGCCGAATCCGGACTCAGAGCTCTCCGCCGCCGCGCCGCGCTCCCCTCACCTGCCCGCGGGAACTCCGGGGCGCCCCTGTGGGAGCCGAAAACTTTCCGGGCGGCCTCGCAGCTCCGCGGTTCCCCATCCCGGGGAGCGGGGCTGGCCACGGCGACGAGCAGCAAGCAGCAGGACGCAGAGGCTCTAGACCCCCACGCCCGCCGGTCCGCCCAGAGAGGGCGGCTCAGAAGCCCCAGAGCCCCGCGCAGCCAGCAGGCAGCTCGCCGCTAGCCTGAACCGCCCGCCGCCCAATGCGGGCGGAGCCCTCCCCGTGCGAGGAGGGCCCCCGCGACGGAAGGGCACTGCCTGCCAAGGGGTGCGGGGAGGGATGCGGAGCCATCACGTTACCTTTGGAGTAGGTAACAATTTCCTTCTATCAGCAAATTCCAACTTGCAATATTTGAAATGTCCTTTAATATAATTTGTTCTACACTCCTTACACATTTGATAAACAGAACCATAATATATTTATAACATACGTAATATGTAAAGGCTGAACACAGCGGACAGGTTACAGGATCTTTTGATAAAGCGAACTACAGCAAAAGAGATTTCGGGCTCCTCATGATGAAAAAGAGTGGAAAAAAGAACAGCAATAAAAAGATGTTGTTTCAACTAAAATAGAAATAATTAGCAACTCAGTACCTTGTCTGAAAGCTGTTAGTAGACAGCAAATCCCTTGCCACACAGTAAAACATTTGATCTTAAAGAGAACGCTTTTGAATACTGAAGAATATCACTGGGGAGAACAAATTGGATGTGGGAGGCAGAAAGTGTAGGATCTTACTTGGCAACTTTAACATGGTAAAGGAAATGCTGGGAACCACAAAGGGATTCCTCATCATCTAATACAAGACACACTCAGCATTCACAATAAAGATATTTATATATA
>VXAB01003538.1:235-11423 GCA_013399175.1 Odontophorus gujanensis
GGTGGCGGTGGCTGTAGCTCCAGTGGTGGTGGCACTTCCAATGGTAGCGGCACCTCCACTAATGGTGGTGGTGGCACTTCCAAGGGCAGAGGCACCTCCGGTGGTGGTGGTGGTGGCACTTCCAATGGCGGTGGCATCTCCTATGGTGGTGGCATCTCCAGTGGTGGCACCTCCAACAGCAGTGGCATCTCCAATAGTGGCGGTGTTGGGGTGTCAATGAAGATGGCATTCCGTCGAGCGTACTCCATCAAGGACAAGCTGCATGCCATTGAGCGGGTAAAGAAAGGAGAACGGCAAGCTTCGGTGTGCCGGGCTTTTGGGGTGCCGGGGGGAACCCTACGGGGTTGGCTGAAGGATGAAGCCAAGCTGCGTTGGTTCCTAGAACAGTTGGGCGGAGAGGTGGGCACCCAACGCAAGAAGATGCGGTTGGCCAATGAAGAGGAGATTGACCGTGCCGTCTATGCATGGTTCCTTGCACTCCGGCAGCATGGTGTGCCACTCTCTGGGCCTCTCATCCAAGCGCAAGCAGAAGCCTTTGCCCGTCAGATCTACGGCCCGGAGTGTACCTTCAAGGCAAGTCATGGTTGGTTCTGGCGTTGGCAGAAACGTCACGGCATCTCCAGTCAACGCATCTATGGCGAAGGTGCTCTACATGCTGAACCTGAACGTGCTTCCATTGCCCATCCCAACCTTCCGCCAACATCGGGTTCTGACACGGGAGGTTATGGCGATGAACAGATCTACAATGCCAACGTCACTGGGCTCTACTGGAAGCTGCTCCCCGGGCGGACAGCTCCTCGCCAACGCGTCACCGTGCTCTTGGCTGCTAACTTGACTGGTACCCACAAACTGAAGCCGTTGGTGGTTGGAGGTCTTCGTGATCCCCCCAGCCTCTGTCATCACAACCAGGAGAAATTCCCCGCTGGGTATCGCTACAGCCCTGAAGCCAGGTTGGGGCCGGCCCTTCTCCGGGTTTGGTTTTTTGAGGATTTTGTGCCATGTGTCAAACGTTACCTACGTCGGAGCTGCCTCCAGCAGAAGGCTGTACTGCTTCTCACCTCCCCGCCATCATCTGGGGGTCACCATGAGGATCTCCCCCATCTTCAGACCCCCGATGGCTCTGTCCGTGCCCTTTTCCTCTCCAAAAGCCCAAGTGGGAGCAGTTCCACTGGAGGAGGCAGCCGAATCTCAGCACCATTGGAACAAGGGGTGGTGTCAGCCTTCAAGCAACTCTACAAGCGGGAACTGCTGCGCTTGGCCATCAGTGCTGGTGGCCCTGTGGATTTTGCACGTTCCTTCCTCCTCAAGGACATGCTCTATTTGGCTGGCCTCTCTTGGGACCTCATCTCTCCCAGTGCCATTGAGAAATGCTGGTTGTTGGGACTGCGTGCAGCTTTTGAGCCCCAGCCTGGGGAGGAAGAGCGAGGAGGAGGAGGAGATTGTGTAACTGGAGAGGAAGGCAATGGAGATGGCAAAGTTTTCAGTGATTTGACCCAGCTGGCTGCACTGGCCTATAAACGTTTGGCTCCTGAGGAGGTGGCCAACTGGCTGCACTTGGATGATATGGCCCCAGGGACAGGGGAAGATGATGAGAATGCAACGGAGGAAGGCCCTGGAGAGTGCAAAGAGGAAGAGGAAGGACCTGGTGGAAGGGGTAATGGTGCTGGAGAAGAGGGATCCTCTTTGATGCCCACGGCCCACGAAGCCATCAGAGGTCTGGAGACAGCGTTGCGTTGGTTAGAGGGCCAGGACCCCCGTCAAGTGGGCCCACTGAAGCTGGTGCAGCTCCGCTCCCTCATCAGCATGGCCCAGAGGCTGCACCATGGCAGCAGCCCCGATCCCTAGGGCAAGGTGGTCGGTCACTCATTGGCTATCGAGCACCTTGCATCCTTGGGACACCTATGGGGCTCTTGGGATGCCTAAGGGGCTGGGGACACCCATGGGTTTTGAGACACAAATTGGGTTGGGGATGCCCCGCTGGGGCTGGGGGCACCCATGGGGCTCAGGACACTCTTAATTGTCCCATGGGGCTTGGACGCTCGTAGGGCTGCAGACACCCATGAAGCTTGGGACACCCAAGGGAATAAGGACACATACTGATTGTTCCATGGGGGCTTGGATCATCCATGGGGAATAAGGACACCCTGTTTGTCCTATGGGGTTATCAATGGAGGTCCCAGCAATGGGGAGTCAACAATGGGGAGCTCATGGGATTGTTTATTTGTGTGTGACACCCTCCATACCTTGCATAACTGAGGGTCATTCCTCACCCTAAATGTATTTGGGAGGTGCTATTTTGTAATCCTGGGATGGTCTCTGGGTGATGGGTTGGGTACGCTCTGCCAACTCCATAAGGAAATGGAGGCACACTGGGACACTGGGGCAAGCTGCTGCATTTCTGTTTCCTGGGATGCTTTGCTAAAGGGGTTGATGGTACTCTTCCTGCTGCCAAAGTGTCTTCCTCCCAAAACAGGGAGATATGAATTAAGCAGCGCTCTTCTCAACCTGACTAAAATTTGAGCTTAATTACTGTAAGAAAGGGGAAAAAAAAATCACTAGAGCTAATTTGTGGGGTGGGTGTTTCTACTTGTTGTCTTTGTCTCCTAACTTCAGAGTTTATGAAGATTAAATGGATTTTTATTCCTGCTCTGAGGCCATCTTTTGTAAATGGTCCCTCAGAGCCACTGCAATGTAGGGTTTGGATTTGGGGTGGTCCTGTGTGGAGCTAGGGGTTAGACTGCATGATCCTTGTGGGTCTCTTCCAACCTGGGATATTCCATGGTTCTATGGCTCATCCCAACTCTTCACTCCAAACCTACATCCCCATCTTGGTGCCATACCAGATGGACCCATAGGTTCCTTCAACCTTAACCACTCTGTGATGCTTTGACCTCCATCCCACCCATCGCAGTGGCACCAACCCCACTGCTGTCGCCTCCACACAGATGCATCCCACTGAACAGAGACAACAGAAGGAACCAGATAAAGCCAAACCTGCCACCACACTGCCCACCTTTATTAGGTCCCTCTCCATGGTGGCCACACACTTCAGCATCTCCCACCTCTGGTCAGGATCTCCCAGAAGGCTCAAGGACCCTTTAGGTCTTTAGTTTGGGGTCACCATGGTTCAGTCTGGTGGCACCAGGCTTCAGGTTGATGTCACCAAGTTTTAGTCTCGTGGTTTGAGTTTGGGATCACCAGGCTTTGATTGGGTGGCACCAGGCTTTGGTTTAGGGTCACCATACTTCAGTCTGGTGTCACCAGGCTTCAGTTTGCTGGCCAACATGATTCAATTTGGTGTCACCATGCTTGAATCTGGGATTACTAAACTCCAGTTTGGGGTCACCAACCTTCAGTATAGGATCACCATGCTTTGGTTTGCTGTCATCCATGCTTTAGTTTACAGTCACCAGGCTTCGGTTTGGTTGCTTCAGTTTGGTGGCACCATGCTTTGGATTGGTGGCTTCCATCTGGGGTCAACAGCCTTCAGTTTGGTGGCACCGAGCTTTGGTTTGGTGGCACCAAGAGCTGTGGTCTTCACAACCACAGGATGAGATGGGATGTCTGTTAATCCTCCCCCATTTCACATGCCCGCTCAGTGGCTGCTTGCACTGCGTTCATGATGGTGGCCCTCAACGCTCCCTTCTCCAGTTGGTACAACCCATGGATGGTGGTCCCCCCGGGTGTGCAGACGTCCCCACGCAGCTTTGCTGGGTGCTCTCCTGTCTCCAGCAGCATCTTTGCTGCTCCCTGGGGATTTAAGGGGACAAGAGGTTCCCACAAACCTCGTTTTTGCTCAGGAATCACAGTATTGTCTCATCTATGGATAGAGGATCACCATGTCCTCGCCCTCATCTACGGGATAAGGACCCCAGGGAAGGGACAGCAATGTTGCTGTGGTGCTCTATAGCACTTGATCACCCAAAGAGGACAACCGTGTCCCTGTGTCCCCACATTGTTCTATAAGGCAGGAACACCAGAGCTGGGGTTGGACAAGGGTGTCCCCATGTCCCCATGCTGGTGTATGGGACAGGGACCCCAAGGGGTGGAGTCAGGGATGTCTCTATACTATAAGAAAGGGGCACTCAAGGCTGGGGATAGGGCTGTCCCCACATCCCGCTAACTGCTCCATAAGGATGACCCCATGGACTCACCAGCAGTGTCTGGGCTGCGATTCTACTGGCCAGGCCCACTGGCATCCCCATCTTCACAGCCCCCTCAGCCATGGCTTCAGCGAACAGATATACCTGGGGGGGTGGGGAAACAGTGGGGAGAAGAGGGGACCCCAAAAACTGAGCACCCCAATATGGTGAATGGCACTTACGTAGGCAACGCCACTGCCACTGAGCCCGGTGTGGATGTTGATGTAGGGCTCGGGGACCTCCTCACACAGTCCACATGGGGACAGCAGGGTCTGGAGCAGCTCTGCATCCCCATCTCCAACGCCAGTGCCACGGGAGAACACAGCAGCTCCAACCTGCAGCACGCAGGGCAGGTTGGGCATCAGGCGCAGCACCTTCGTCCCTGCAGGGAGCAGCTGGAGGAAAATAGGGTCAGTAGGGGGTGATGGGGGTCAGCTGGGGCTTGTGGATTGGGGGATTGGGAAGCAGAGGAGGAAGAGGAGCAGGAAGGAGAAGAGAACAGAACAAGAGGAATAGGAGTGCACCCACCCGCTGCAGCTTCTGCAGGGTGATACCAGCCACCAGTGAGATGAGGAGGTGCTGGGGGGTGACAGCAGGACGCAGCTCTTGCAGCACTGTGGGCAGCACATGGGGCTTGGTGGCCAGGAACACCACCGTGCTCTCCTGCAGCACCTCCAGGTTGCAGTGTGTGGTGTGACAGCCCCACTCCTGCACAAGGGCAGAGGACAGGGTCACAACGCCATGTCACAGCCCAATATCACAGCATCATGTCCCAGTCCCAGGTTCCAACCCCATGCCCCAGTCTTGCATCCCAACCCCAGTGTCCCAACCCTGGGTCCCAATCCAGTGTCCTAGTCCCAGGTTCAAACCCCATGTCCCAGTCTTGCATCCCAACCTCAGTGTACCAACCCCACATTCCAACCTCATGCCCCAATCTCCAGTCCTGACCCCACATCCTGACCCCGTGTCCCAACCCCAACCCAATGTCTCAGCCCCATACCCCAACCCCACGTCTGAATCCCATGTTCTAGCCCCATGTCCCAGCCCCAAAGTTCCAACGCTGTATCCCAACCCCATGTCCCAATCCCACACCTCAACCCCATTGTCCTGACCCCAATGTCCCCACCCCATGTCCCAACTCAACATCTCAGCCCCACTGTCCCATTCTAATTGTTCCGATCCCGATGTCCCAACCCAATGTTCCCTTCCAAGGGACACTTGGGGATATTCCATCCTGATGTCTCTCAGAGCCCTGCAGAGCTTTACAAAAGGTGACCCCAAATGCCGCCTCCCATTGGGGTTGTCACTCTTCCCCATGCCACTCACCCGCCACACCGCCAGGTTGCGGTCCGAGGGAGCACTGACGACGATATTGCTCGCAGGGACCTTCCCTTGGGGACATAAGGGACAGGGATGAGTGGATGGGGCGGCACATGGGATGCCCCAAAACCAATGGGATAATTGTCCCCAGCCCCGTTAACATGGGGGACATGGAGCAATGGGGATTGGGACACGCCATGGGGACAGCTGTGGAGACATTGTTGTGGCACCATCCGGTGCCAACGAAAGTGATCCTACATGCTGGGTTAGCACTATAGGGAGGGTCATCACCATGTCCCCAAGCTGCTCTATGGGACAAGGGACATCCAAGGAAGGTCAGCCCTGTCCCCATGTCCTTACATTGTTCGACAGGGGAGAGACACCGGAGTTGATCAGCGGTGTCCTTGTCTCCACAACCAAAGTAGGGCAGACCTATCCCCATGTCTTCACACTGCTCTATAGGACAGGGACATCTCAAAGGGGACAGCCCTGTCCACACGTCCCAACATAAGGAAAGGAAACCAGAGGTGGCACTGGACACAACTGTCCCCATGTTCCCATGCTGTCCAAAGACAGGACGTCCCAAAGGGGAAAGACGTGTCCCCTTGTCCTCACATTGATCTAAGACCAGTCCCTGTGTCCCCACAGTGATCTCTAGGGGTGGGACACCGGAGCTGGACAGAGGTGTCTCCATACTGCCATACGGAACAGGCTCATCCCAGAGAGGACAGCCCTGTCCTCGTGTCCCTGCATTGATTTATAGGGAACAGTCACCGAACTTGGGGCTGGACTTAGCTCTCCCCACTTTGCTCTATGGGACAGCGACACCGCAAAGGGGACAGCCTTGTACTCGTGACCCCACACAGCTCTAATGGGGGCAGGGACACCTAGGGTGGAGCACAGGGCTGTCCCACATTGCTCCATTGGGCAATACACCAGACCTGGAGTTTTCCCAGTGCTGTTCCGCGTGTCCCCCGCCCTCCCAAGGCTCTGTCCCCCCATACCTGACCGCAACAGTCCCCGGCCGAGGCCCCCCGCCATCCTCCCGGCGCCCACGAACCCCACGCGCAGCTCCTCCGCCTCCATGTCCCCCACGTCACGCCCCCTCGCTCCTCCCCGCTTTCCCATTGGTCAGTCGAGCCACACCCCCGCGCGGCGATTGGAGGGCGCCAGGGTGTGGGGGGCGTGGCCAGGGTGGCCACGCAGCTTCCGGGTGGCTCCATGTGGTTTGGGGACTGCGTCCGGGGTGGGGCCACTGAATGTGGGGTGGGGAGGGGGGGGGAACATAGGGACCTCCTACTACTTTGGGGACGAGCAAAGGGGGAGTTCGTAACCCTGTTCAGATCAGAGGATATCTACACAGCTTTTATGGCCTGGAATTTTTATTCTTATTATTCTTATTATGGAAGGGGTACTCTTGAATCTGGGGCGGGGAGTGGGGTGTTGCTTCTCAACCTTTTTGGGTGCCCCCTCCACTCTTTTTTCTTCCTATAGGGCACTCTCTCCGTGACCATGCACACCAGTGACCTGACAGTTTTGGAACAGCCACTCCAATACTTGGGGTCATGATAAATATCTCCTCCATAGGTTTCCCATGGTCCCCTTCTTGCTCTAATGGCTGCTGACATCCTGAGACCCCAATAGTGATGACTGTCTCCTTCATAGGTCCTTGCTGTCCCCATGGTCCCCAGGACAGGGGCTCACCAGGACCAGGCAGTGGTTTTGGTCCCTCCAGGAGATGCTTTATCCCATAGGAGGCTATGGGACAGTCCCCATGCAGCTGCATTTCCCCACGCACCAAAATCAACACCACACACTCCTCTGTGATTCCTGTGCTGCAGTAACAGCCTCAATCAGCATCTTTATTACAACCGAATTACACGTAATTAGTAGTGTAGTCCATTACAGGAGCTGCCAGCCCATGCCCCAGGGATGACTGTGATCAATGCAACTGTAGTGTCTGCTGCCCTATTTGGGATCTCTCTGGGGGCAGCAGTACCTTTGGGACCCCCAGTCTGCCTCCCAAAGCCCTCGGTGGGGTCTGCACCCTACAGCAGGTAGGAAGGGAGTGATACCTGAGCAGGGTCTTTTCTACATAAGATGCTACTTGATGATTTTTCACTATTTTTTCCCCCTCTCCTTGCTCACCCTCAAGCGTACCCAGGATCCTGGCACCCATTTGCTTTGGAAACATCACTGTCAGCCCCCAAACCCCATCCTCTGCCCCAGCAAAGGACAACCCTGAGTTAAAGAGGACATGTGTGCACCGCTCCATCACTTCCTAGCACTGGCGTAGTTGGTGCTGAACCAGGTGCAGGTCTCTTTCACAGCTGGGAATGGAGAGATACCATCAGTAGGGTTTGAGATGGGGAGCTCAGGGGGACGGACATGCAGTGGTGTGCCCCCTTCTCACCTTGTCTGAAGGGTGTGAACTGGAAGTCGGGGAGGTAGCGCCTGAGCTTGGCGTTGCTGGCTGTCTTCTTGAACTGCCCATCCGCCTTAGTTGTGTCGAACTGGGGTGGGAGGGATTAAGGCAAATGGCAAAGCACAGAGGCTGAGGGGGTGAGGCTGAGCTCTGCAATAGGATGAGAGGTAATGACCTCAAGCTGTGCCAGGTTTGGGTGGAGTATTAGGAAAGCATGGTCAAACATGTCTTGACGTTTGGACTCGATCTTAGAGGTCTTTTTCAACCTTGATGATTC
Organism: Odontophorus gujanensis; assembly: GCA_013399175.1. Lineage (NCBI taxonomy): Eukaryota > Metazoa > Chordata > Aves > Galliformes > Odontophoridae > Odontophorus > Odontophorus gujanensis. The sequence goes on from VXAB01003538.1 coordinate 8,400, forward strand.
TATGAGTGAGCACGGTGGGGATGGGTTAATGGTTGGACTGGATGACCTGGGAGGCCTTTTCCAACCTGCCCTATGCTAAAGGATACAACGAGCTCTCCCTTGAAGTCCATAGCCTCCACGATTGCCTCTGCAGCCTCTCTGATGGAGACTTCATCTTCTTCTCCCACTGTGGAGACGGTGATGAGTTGAGGCCATTCTTTCCCCTTTCCCTCTTCCTCTTGGAATTTTGTCCTTACCTGACAAAATGATGGGCTCCACCTCCTCGTATTCCCGTAGAACCCAAACGAAGAGCCGGGCCAGATCCTACAGAGGAGCAGATGGCTCTTGGAGGACCCCAGGCCCTGAGGATCAATGCTGCCCAGGACAACCCAGGAGGACTCAGCCTGTGCTGAGGTCCCCCAGTTCCTTCTGTCCCCACTCAAGTGCTCCCCAAGGCCACACATACCAAAGAGTAGATGAACTGTCTTCTGGGTTTGCCTGTGCCCCATACGGTCAGAGCAGAGCCATTCTCTATGGGGCAAACAGAGAAAGCATTCATGAACAACCCTACCAGGAAGAAAAACACCCAAACCATAATATGCCCTATCACACTCACGTTTGGCCAGGTACACCTTATGGATGAGCCCTGGTAGCACGTGGCCATCCTCAATGTTGAAGTTGTCGTGCGGCCCAAAGACGTTGGTGGGGATGACGGCGGTGAAGCGGCAGCCATGCTGCTCGAAGTAACCCCTGAGTGACAACATGGGCTGTGTCAGTCCCTTCCCCACTCAAACTAAGATTCTTTGAGTTGTGGTACCACCCCCTGTCCAGCACAGAGCAACCCATACTGTGTTCCCAACTGGGCATGGCATCTCCAGTTTCCAAGGCTGGGTGTCTCCCCACCCCATTTAGGTGCTGTCAGCCCTGGAGTTTCCGTCTGGCACAGTAATTTTGGGATGCTCAGAGCCCTCTTGCACCAGTACGGTTCTCCCACGGCCCTCACACCTGTTCTGGACATCGATCATCCTCTTAGCATAGGAGTAGCCGAAATTGGAGCTGTGTGGTGGCCCATTGTGGATCTGGGGACAAGAGATACAACGCGAATTCAGCAGGGACCACGCAGAGTAACTCAATGCAAGATTTTGGACATGAGGAGGGGGTGTGGTTTGAACATCTTAGAGAAGTTCAAGCTTATGCTTTGCCCACGGATGGGTTGGATAAAGGGTGGAGATCAGACAGGCCATACTAGGACCCAGATGTGACCCTGCAAATGGGAACAGAGATGCTCACCATGGTCTCATCAATGGGGTATGTTGTCTTGTCTGGGAAGATGCAGGTGGAGAGGCAGGAGACCACCTTCTGCACCCCACACTCATATGCAGAATGCAGGACATTGTCATTGATGTGAATGTTTCTTCTCTGGGGACACACAGACATTTGTCAGCATCATCCACAAAAAGATGGTAAAACCACCAAACCCCATGAGTGGTAACTCATTAATGACTGTAGAAATAAAAGCAAGCTTGGGGAGGGCAGGGTTCTCCAGGACCCAACTGCCAGCTGCTCACCCAGAAATCCAGATTGCAGCGGATGTTTTTGAAGAGGCCCCCAACCATGGCAGCCAGATGGATGACATGAGTGGGTTTATGCTTCTCAAAGAGGGCTTTGGTCTCCACAGCACTCCTAAAGGGAGAAAGTTCACTGGATGAGTGTCCAAACTTATGGCTTGCCTGGGTTGTATTGAGTGAACAGGAATTGCTTTGGGGACCACATATTAAACATGCCATTCTGTGGCTCTATGGTCTTTAAGACCCCTTCCATCTAAACCAGTCTATGATTCTGTGATCTTTAAGGACGCTCCCAACCCAGCCATCCTATGATGATACAATTTTTAAGCCAAGCCATCATTTAAGTTGGAAAAGATCTCCAAGATTATCACGTCCAACTATCTTCCCACCCCACCACGCCCACCGAACTATGTCCCCAGGTGCCACATCTACCCTTTTCTTGAAGACCTCCAGAGACAGTGACCCTACCACATCTCCGGGCATAGAGTCATCCTCTGGTTTTAGGATCCTGAATGTCCCATCTAACACAACAATTCTATGATCTTTAACAATCCGTCCACCCCAAGCCATTCTGGGATTCTGTGATCTTTAGGATCCCTTCCACCCCAACCCATTCTATTACTGCAGTGTGGGGCAAAAGGTTGTTGGGGTTCTCCAAGACTCACGTCAAGTCAGCATCTCTGGAGGACACGAAGACCCACTCCTCATCTGGCCGCCCCTCACCATTGGCCACCACCTCCTGGATGGCTCTGCCCACCAAACCAGTGCCTCCTGTCACCAGGATACGTTTGGGCTTTGCTCCCTGAGCCTCCATCATGACCAAAGCCCTGTGCTGGTGGAAAAAAGGGGAATAAGGCAATACCACCTTTGGGGGGGGGGGGGGCACCCATAAAGCCCCCCAACCCTGGCAGGAGAACCAAACTAATGGGATTACGTTTTCAGGGTTGAAGCTGTTTCTGCAAAAGCAAAGAAAAGGAAAAGAGGTGTGCCTGCCAGCGATGGTCCCCAGGCAGTAAAACTCTCCTCATCTGCAGTTGCTAATTAACGAAACCTGTCCGGTGCTGCCACGTGGCCCGGCACAGCCTCCCGGAAATGGCCGCGGAGAATACGTCTGTCCCCTGCACCCCAAAACAGGTACAGTCCTCTGCACCCCGATCCCAAGTCAGCACCTCCACATCCTCCTGTGTACCCCAGTCCCCGAGCTGCATCCCCCCCCCACCACACACACCCCAAATGTTATGTCATCACCCTTACACCTCCCTGTGCACCCCCGATCCCAGAGCCGCACACCCCAAATCTCACGTCAGCACCCCCATACTCCCTTGCAACTCCAATCCCATGGCTGTACCCCAATCCTAGAGCTGCACACCCCAAATCCCATGTCAACACCCCACATTCCCCTGCAACCCCAATCCCAGAGCTGCACACCTCAAATCCCTTGTCGGTACGCCCATACCCTCCTGTACTCCCAACCCTC
>VXAB01003540.1:3995-47933 GCA_013399175.1 Odontophorus gujanensis
GCGGAGGCAGGTGAGAGCTTGGGCGGGCCTGGGCCCTCCGGGGGGGGGTGGGGTACGGAGGCGGCGAGGCCTCGGGTGGCACGGAGTTCCCGTGTGCGGGGTCATGGGGCGCAGAGCTGAAGGCCTCAGCCCCGCTCCGGCCGTGGTGAGGGGCTTGGAGCGGGAGCAGGGACGGCGCTGGGGAGAAGAGCGTTGGAAGCACGCCAGGGGAAGGGGCGCCCGTGGGGCTTACCTCTGCTGTGCCCGCGGGCGGTCCCTGGGGCTGGTCGCTGTGTGTGTCGTTGAGAGGAAAGAGATGGGGGCTGTGGCAGCTGGGAGTGCCCGCACAGCAGCTGCCATGGGGGAAGCACACGGTCGGTGCCCTTAGAGCAGGGTTTGTGGTATCTTTCTTTGCTCTGGGGCAGCAGCCGCACCATCCCTGGGGGAGCAGCTCCCACTTGGTGCTCTGTGTGGCTGTGGGACCATTAGGGTGATGGGAGCAGTGCAGCCCAGGCAGGCTGGGATCCATGGAGGCTCTGACTCATTGAGGGTCATGGCTGCTGGCTATTGATACTTTGGAGATAATCAACAGAGAGGGAAAAGAACAACTTCAACTGGAGGACGGCGTTGGTGGAAGCATGGGCACGTGAGAGCTTTGAGAACACCGGAGTCAGGACTGGAACAGCAGCCCAGGGGTGCAGGGCAGGGATGTCACTGGTTTGCGGGTGGAGGTGCGGAGCCCCTGCTCTGCCACGAGTCACCAAGGTCTCCTTCGTCCTGGTTGTCCTCTGCTGGTGCTAAAGTCAACGTTTCAGGGGCAGCATGCTGGCTTGGGCCAAGGGCTGGGCACGTTGTCCTCCAGCTCTTGTGCCACAGCTGGCTGCACGCTCCCACAGCAGGCACCAAGCAGCTGCATCCAGTCCTTCTCTTGCAGGAGTTGGCAGAGCCCTGAGCACTGGGTACTGTCGCCTCTGCCATGGGAAGTTCTCCTCCAGGAGCCTACGCAACGCCTTCGGGAAGGTCCCCGTGATGGGGGAGAACTCAGAGAAGCAGCGCCGCGTGGATCAGGTCTTCTTCACAGACTTCCAGCTCCTGGTGGGGGTGGCGGTGCGCCAGGACCCCGCGCTCCCCCAGTTCGTCTGCAAGAAATGCCACGCCCAGTTCTACAAGTGCCGCAGCGTCCTCAGGACGTTTATTCAGAGGGTGAACGCGTCTCCCACAGACCACGTCAAGGCGAAAGGAAAGTACGTTGCATCCCTGTGCTCCTGGCAGTTACTGGGAGTAATGGATCGCTGCGTGTTCAGTATGGTCCCTCTAATGCTACCAGTGNTGATCTCCAAGCTTTGCTTCCCCTGCTGCGAATTAGGGCCATCATCTCTCACCCTTTGGAGGACATCAAGTGCAACCGTCAACCCAGCACTGCCAACTCTACCAAGAAACCACATCCCTAAGCATCACACCTACCTGCTTGCTGCTGGGGAGAAGAGCCCAACCCTGCCCTCCTCTGAGGTCACTGAGGGGAGCAATGAGGTCCCCCGACCCTCCTTTCTGCGCTCTCCATAGGATTTGTTCCTCAACCCCATTGCAATTGCTGCCCCCCAGCCCCACTTACTTGCGTGCACTCTGTGCCTCAGCGATCTGCAGCTTCTGGAAGATCTCTGGTGGCAGGAAGGGTGACAGCTTGCCTCCCTCATCCGAGAAAACCCTGCGATGCCTGGAGATGGGTGCGGGCCCCCCTGGCGTGCTCGGTTTGGCCTTGCTTTTCCCTATGGAGGGTGGTACAGGTCCATCACGCCCTGCTAAAGGCTTCAGTCCACCCGGGGGTGACATTACTCACCCAGCACAGCTGCCAAGGACTTGACTCTCTCCAGGCACTGCTCTGCCAACTTCAGCATTTTGGGGGTGTTGGGGCCGAGCCCTTCGCTGCCCTCTGCGATATGGGGGTGTCATGCTGCGCTCCTACATGTGGGGTTAGGGGGAGGGGACGGGGGGGAGGGACCTGTCGGCGCTGCCTCATCCTGCAGGGCCTGTGAGATGAGGGTGATGCTCTTCAGGTACTCCACATAGGCTTCCTGCGGCGAAATTCAATAGGAGTGAGGCGGGGATGGCCACAAAGCTGGGGGGGAGCGGGGCCCCGGAGGTGCGGGATGAGGGCGGACCCCCCCACAGAGCTGCGGCGCTCACCCGCGTCCTCCCCGCGCCGTCCATCTCCAAAGCCCCGCTCGCCGCCCTCATCGCGGTCTGCAGGGCTCTGCCTGGCCCGGCCCCTCCATCCCCACCACCGCCCGCCGCGGCCATGGCGGCCGGAACGCAGAGCCGCGCGGCCGCGCGTTCCCAGTGGGAACTTCAAAAGCATGGGGATAAAAACGGAAGTACAGCCGGAGAGTGTTTCCGCACGGACTTCACAGCGAACGGTACGCGCCGGAAGTGCAGCTCCGGGTCTTCCCGCCCACCGGGGGGCGCTGTGAGAGGCGGGCGCGGCGCTCCGGACCCGCGGGGAGCGGCGATGAAGCGCGATCGGCGCGGGCGGTTCCTGGCGGCCGCGGGCGGCCCCGGTGAGGCCTCCCCCGAGCCCCGCAGGCGGCCCGCGGCCAGGGCGGCTGCGGAGGGGGAGGCCGGGCCCGAACCGACCGCGGGGTGGGCCCCGGTGGCGGCGGAGGACTCCGCTTGGGCACGGCCCGGGGGGGCGGCGGCGGAGGCAGGTGAGAGCTTGGGCGGGCCTGGGCCCTCNGCTGCTGGCTATTGATACTTTGGAGATAATCAACAGAGAGGGAAAAGAACAACTTCAACTGGAGGACGGCGTTGGTGGAAGCATGGGCACGTGAGAGCTTTGAGAACACCGGAGTCAGGACTGGAACAGCTGCCCAGGGGTGCAGGGCAGGGATGTCACTGGTTTGCGGGTGGAGGTGTGGAGCCCCTGCTCTGCCACGAGTCACCGAGGTCTCCTTCCTCCTGGTTGTCCTCTGCTGGTGCTAAAGTCAACGTTTCAGGGGCAGCATGCTGGCTTGGGCCAAGGGCTGGGCACGTTGTCCTCCAGCTCTTGTGCCACAGCTGGCTGCACGCTCCCACAGCAGGCACCAAGCAGCTGCATCCAGTCCTTCTCTTGCAGGAGTTGGCAGAGCCCTGAGCACTGGGTACTGTCGCCTCTGCCATGGGAAGTTCTCCTCCAGGAGCCTACGCAACGCCTTCGGGAAGGTCCCCGTGATGGGGGAGAACTCAGAGAAGCAGCGCCGCGTGGATCAGGTCTTCTTCACAGACTTCCAGCTCCTGGTGGGGGTGGCGGTGCGCCAGGACCCCGCGCTCCCCCAGTTCGTCTGCAAGAAATGCCACGCCCAGTTCTACAAGTGCCGCAGCGTCCTCAGGACGTTTATTCAGAGGGTGAACGCGTCTCCCACAGACCACGTCAAGGCGAAAGGAAAGTACGTTGCATCCCTGTGCTCCTGGCAGTTACTGGGAGTAATGGATCGCTGCGTGTTCAGTATGGTCCCTCTAATGCTACCAGTGTTCTGGCTTTTGCAGGAGCGGTGCAGCCCCGGCCCAGCCTGGCGTGGAAGGAGGTGCCTCGTGTCTGGGTGAGTAGCTGCTCATGGAGCTGCCTCCTTTGTCCAGCAGAGAAGGGTTGGTTGTCAGGGCAGGGTGGTTCTGGTGTACGTGGGGATGCAGAGAGCGGCTTTGGGTGGCAGCAGCAGCCTGAGCCAGCTGCTGTCACACGCTGGAGCTGTCAGAATGTGCTTCTAGATGTCACGTTCACAGCAGTTTGATCATTTGCTACCTGGGAAGCACTGCGCAGGCCGTGTTCTGTAGGGTGCCTCCCCTGCCTGCTGCCACCCACCTCAGTCCAGGTGTGCAGGAGGAATGGCTCTGCAGCCACTGACCCTGTGCCTGCTGTTCTCCCCTTCCAACAGTCGACCTGATCACCTCCAGCCCCCAGTGCCTGCACAGCCTGGTGACGTGGGCACACACACACGCCGGGGGCTGCCAGTCGGTGCCGAGCCTGCAGAGCGTGCTGTCCTCTGAGTACTGTGGGATCATCCGTGCCGTGTGGGGCTGTGGGGATGGGCATGACTACGTCATGGACACGGATTCTGACTGTAGTTCGCTGCTTGTTGACAATGCCTTGGCTGTCAAACGGGAGTGGAACAAGAGCATGGCACAGCGCTTGACGGACAACGGGGCAGACAACATCGAGGCCGTGTCTGCTCCCAAACCCCAGCGTGCTCCAGTAAGGACAACACCTTGTCAGCAGCCTGCAAACAAAGGGACCACCTCAGTGCCACTGAAGTTGGAGAATGAGCCGTTGCAGAACAGGTCTTCATCTCATTCTCAGCTGGACAGCACAGCCTCATTACAGGAGAAAGCCCTGCCCCAGCCCGTGTCACCTCTGAGCAGTGCCACAGGTAAGGGATTTCCCTTCTGATCTCCCCCAGGCCTCTGGGTAAGGCAGAGATCTGCCCAGGGAGCACTGCTGGGCCTGGGTGGCCCTCCTTGGGGACTGATTAGGGTACTTGAACTGTGGCTCAGGAGTTCTGGTTGTCCAGAGCATCAGCTGTGGTCTTGCAGAGGGAAGGGGAATGGGAGGCTATGGTCAGGCCTGCTGTTGTGCAGCTAAGCTGCTCTCCTTGCCTTTGCACATCATTTTCCTTTTTGATGAAGTGGTGAGATGTGTCTGTTCAGGACCACGTGGCCCTCCTCTCACCTGGGGACATGCACCAGTTGAGAGGTGCAGAGCAGTCCCCAATTGTTTCTGCTTGCCAGGTGGTTATTTGGGATCAGTCCAAGCCCTGTGTGTGTGTCAGTGTGGGGGGGTTTCCACACCTCACTGTGACTACAGGGCAGTGTGAGCAGCGTGAGGCCCAGGAGGTGCTTCTGCCTGCACAGGCAGCCTCGCTCTTGAGCTGCCTTAATACAGGTTTGCTGCTACGTTTTTCTCTCTTTTTAAATTTGGAGCTTAACACTGATCTTGAGTTGCAGAAGTTGGGATCTCTTTTAGCTCTGGCAGTCATACAGGTGCTGGAAAGAGAAAAGTTAGTTGTAACTCGCTGGGGAATGAGTCTTCTGCTTGCAGAGCAGTTGTGACTGGGAAACCAAAAGATGCTTGTGGGAGCTGCAGGGTAAAGGCTCTCTGCTCCCCGAGCTCGCGAGGCATTGAGTTTGGTTTGAAGAATCGTTAACTTGTCTTGGAACACATCTTTTTTGCAGTATGAGCCATCACAAGTTAAGTGAGTGCCTTCTCAACAGCTGTCTCCAGCTTCTTGTCACTGCTTTTCCCAGTAACGTACCTTGTTCTCCTTCATTTCCTAGGACAGTTGAGTGGGAAGCAGGTTCTGTCTCCAACATCGGATGAGCGGGTAAAAGACGAGTTCAGTGACCTTTCTGAGGGGTGAGAGAAGAGTGGGTTTAAAATAGCCTTAATGTCTTCTTTGCAAGTATGAAATGACCGTGGAGAGCTTCTCCACGAGCAGCACTGAGCTGGCACTGAGCTGCAGGGTGCTTCCTCTGCAGCCATGGTGGTAGCACTCAGCTCCTCCCCTCTGCCACAAGGGCTGCACGCACATGTATGCTGGCTGGTGGTTCATGCCAGCACAGCTGGCTGTGCTGTGCCCTGCCCTATGCTCTGGGATGGCAGTGGCTGTGCCAGGGCAGCGTGGGGCTGCTGCTCCAGGCTGGCTGCTGGTAGAGCTGGTTCCCCTCTGTGTCTCTGAGCGGTGATGTGGGCTTGCAGGCAGGAGCTGATGCTCTGAAATAGCCCTGTTTGCACACAGGGAAAGTACAGGAAGCCCGAGTGGGGTGTGGGCAGCTTAAGTGGTTGTTCTGATCTAAGGTTTGGCTGAGCTCTCCAAATTCAGGTATTGCAGGAGAGGTGTGTGAACAGCTGATGGCTGAGTGCAGGTACAGAGGGGCCAAGTGCAAACTTCCTTTGGTGTGTTGGATGGATCTGTCTGCTGTCGCATTAAAAGCACCACGTGGACCTGCTGCCTGTTTCCTGGCTTCAGGATTAATTGCTTCTTGTGTAGCTTGGGATTTAAAAGCAAACAAAAAGATGTGGCTGCTTCACATGAGACCTGCAGCTCAGTTAACCTGTGCCAGGCATTTGTATTAGATTCTTGCTCCACAAAATGACTCTTCTTAGCATAGGAAGCAGTTACAACATCATACCCTCACAGAAACAGCCACTTTTCTTCTCCTGACGGTGGTTCAGTGATTCTTACAGAGATCTAGTCCTAAAAGGAACCAATTCTGCTATTTACTGCATTTGAGGGCTGCATTTGTTTGGGGAGATTGTGGGGGAGGAGAACACGTGGAGCCTCAGTTGCCACGCTATTCTGTGGGGAAGATAAACGTGCTGGAAATGAAGAACATGTTACTGCTGCTGTTGGAGTGTCAGCCCAGTCCTGTGTTGGTAAAGGGTATCTTCTCTCTTTCTCAGAGACTTCCTGAGCGACGATGAAAACGAGAAGAGAAACGTGCAATCTTCAGATGATTCCTTTGAGCCTTACCCTGAGAAAAAGTAAGGGGCTTTCCCCTCCGTGCTGCATGGTGAGCTGAGCAGGAGGGCTGGCACACACCTCTGCTTCCCTGGGGGCAGGGTGGGCTCAGCTGGGCAGGCTCATTTTCCTGCATGCCCTCAGTTCTCCCACACTCCTGCCTTTCTGCCCCAGTGCCCAGAATGTGTGTTCCTCAGGTTGCTCACAGAGTTAAAGCAAGGCTGCATTTCTCTTGCCCAGGCCCAGCACTCAGTATGGCAGTGTGGCTTGCTTGCATTTGGCAGCATGCTCCTGTTGTTGCCAGGGCTAAGCCCCCACACCTGGCATAACATTTGGGGACAATTAGGTAGGAGATCTTGAATTAACATCAGTTATTAAACAAATGTCCTTCTTTCTTCCTGGAGGGTTTCTAACAAGAAAAGTGACAGCAAAGAAGTGAAGAAAACAAAAGAGCCCAAAGTAAGGAAGAAGCCAGGGCCAAAACCAGGCTGGAAAAAAAAAATCAAATGTGAAAGGTAATTAGGAGCAGTCTGTGGCTAGGCTGCTGCCCCCCAGCTCTCAGCCCCTGGCTCACAACAAACCTCTGCTTTGCAGGGAGGAGCTGCCCACCATTTACAAGTGTCCTTACCAGGGCTGCACAGCTGTCTACAGGGGGGCAGATGGCATGAAGGTGAGTTCAGGTTTTGTTCCTTCCTGAAACCTGTAGCTCTAAGTATTACTGTACAGTTTCTATATGAGAGGAGGATCTGTGACAGACCTTGCTGGCTGGCTGGCTCTGAAGGAGGCTCTGAGTGCCTGGCTGAATCACTACACTGAGCAGTCTGTCCAGCATCCCTGGCTGCCTTCTGTGCTCCCAAAAGCAAAAGTTGCTGCTGTGTCTGGACGTGCTTCTTTTGTTCTGGAATCCAGCCAGGGGCTGGCAGCAGCCCTTGGAATGAGTTCTGCTGTGTCCTGTGAGGTCCCCGCTGCCGGGGATGGATTTGGGTGCAGGTCTGCTTTTTCACAGTGGAACAGTGCTGGTGTGTGAGGCTGCCAAGATGGGTGTCTCATTTACTGTGGGATCCAATTTCTTCTCTGCGGAGAAAACACAGCCTCAGTCTGTGCTTGTTGACCAGCAGTTGGAAGCTCCATCCTTTCTTTTCAGAAACACATCAAAGAGCATCATGAAGAAGTTCGGGAGAGGCCCTGTCCTCATCCAGGCTGCAACAAGGTGTTCATGATCGACCGGTACCTGCAGCGTCACGTGAAGCTCATTCACACAGGTCTGTCTCCACAGTTCTCGCAGCTGAGGATGGGTGTATTATGGAGTGAGTCACTGCACAAGGCTTGTAGGTGCCACAGCAAGGCTCTGGGGGGGCTGCAGAACTGTCTTCCCGAGGCACGAGCCTGCAGCATGCCTTCCTACATGGGACTTGAGGCAGGATGAGGAACTCAGGCTCCCCTAGGAACCATGGACAGCTGCTAGTGTGTTTCATGTGCTAAGAAATGATCTCAGTTGGTGAACTTTTCCTCCTTTCCATTGCAGAGGTACGCAACTATATCTGTGATGAGTGTGGGCAGACCTTTAAGCAGCGCAAACACCTCTCAGTCCATCAGATGCGGCACTCAGGAGCAAAGCCCCTCCAGTAAGTGTTACCTCATCACGTCTTCATAGCTAAGAAAGTGCATGGGAAGGGTCAGGAAGTTCTGCTGAGCTCTTACTGTCCTTAGTGCAGTGTAATTCTGTGACACTTTAAGTATTTATCCGCTTCTCCAGTGCATGTCCCAGCTCCAGAGCTTCCCTTTGCTGAGCAAGTCTTGCCCCTTCTAGGCCTGTTCTTCAGTGTTCAGCTGACGGGTGCTCAGCTACAAGCAATGAGCCACAGACCTGAGATAATGATGTTCCCTGACTTGGGGGGTTGCAGGAGATGCTTTAAGCCAGTGGTATTCTTATCTTGCAGCTCCTGCCTCCTATTCAGTGCAGGCAAACGTGGGCTTAGTCACTGTGACAAACAGCTTGGGCTCTGGGCTGGGTGCTGAGCCCGTGCTTTGCCTTGCAGGTGTGAAATCTGTGGCTTCCAGTGCAGGCAGCGAGCATCACTCAAGTACCACATGACCAAACACAAAGCAGAGACGGAGCTGGAGTTTGCCTGCGACCAGTGTGGGAAACGCTTTGAGAAGGCCCATAACCTTAACGTCCACATGTCTATGGTGCATCCTCTGACCCAGACTCAGGACAAAACCAAGCCCCTGGAGTCAGAGCCCATTCTCCTCTTGAATACATCAGGGACTTCAGAAAGCCAGGCAGTAAAGCCAGAAGTGACTGCACAGCAAGAGCCCACCTGAGGGGGATGGAGAAGCTCCATAAAAACCATGTGGCAGAGTGGAGATTTTTAATCTACGTTTTAGTCTCCAAAGAACTCAATGGAATTAGCTTCAGCTTGCTCAGAAAAAGCTTGTTATGCTGTGATTCTCCATGCTCACGTCTGATTCAGCAGTGTTGTACTCAGTCTGTCTAATCCAAGGGGAGTGGATGTTTGGCAGCACCCCTTTGTTGTCCCCCTTCTCCCTACGCACACCGTTGTAGAAACAAAGTTGGCCCACAACTGCTCCCACCCTGCACAAGCTGCTGCCTGTTCACAACTGCCCTCGGGTGGCTGGAAGGGTACGTATGACAGCAGAGCAACTTAAAGCAGGCATTTTGTTTTGGAAAAAAAAAAAAAAAAATCCCAAAGCAAGTCTAAACTGAAGTTTGTAACCTACTTCTTATTGTAATAAGAGCTTCATGGTTATGCTTGTAATAAATTATTTACAAAGTAATTGGAAAAAACAGCACTAGTGGGAAAGGTAGCGGGGTGTCTTTCCCTTCACCTGTAGGCAGTGTGTTGTGCTCAGCCTGCCCTCCTGCAGCAGTGTCACTGTCACTCAGAGCAGGAAAAGCTCCTCGTCCACCTCCATGGGTGCAGCAGGCTGGGAGAAGTGCTGGAGGGCAGCTCCCACCTCTGGGTCAAGTTTTTCACACGCCTCCAGCAACTGGGGAGAGAGTAAGTGGCATTAAACCTGCTCCCGTTTCCTCAAAGCAAGTTGCAGCAACACCAGATCGTTTTGCTGCCTCTCAGAAGGAGGAAGAGATGCTGATGCCAGCTCAGGCAGAGATAAGGGGCTCCTGGCAGACAGCACGGTGAGGGGGTGAATTTCAGCACCTGTCACTTAACTGTGCTTGATATTTTCCCTAAGACTAAGCATTAAGCAGTGGGTGCAAGACTGCATGAAAGGGTAATGGTTAATGTTGCTGAGAAAGATGGAGCCTGCAGCAGTGAGGGGAGGATAGCTGTGGCTATAGCACCCGCTGAACAGCAGGTGTCCTCCACCACTTCAGTGTTACAGAAAGGCACTGCTGCGAGGTGATAAGCAGGCAGCTCCAGTACCGTTTGAGTGCAGCACAGAAGATAGCTGTGCTGGCAGTCAGCAGTCAGCTCAGAGCTATAGAAGAAGAAACACTCAACGCACCAGTCCTATGTTTCCAAAGCTCTTGGCAGGGCAGCGAGGAATCGCAGCAAGGAGGAAGCGACGGGCTGTAGAGATCACTTCTAAGGGATCCACCTGAAGAACTCAAAGACACAAGGCAGATCAAAGCCCAGAGCACTGTCACCCTGAGTCTCAGTCCCTGCCTCCTGAACGGGAACAGGAAGCATTATGCTGTAGCTGTGGTGTAGCCACAAGTTGAGCAGATCTCTCAATCAATGGCCACATTCATCCTAACGACCCATGCAAGAGAGCAGTGAGACATCTTGGGTTTCAGGCACCAGCACCTGCAGGCTTCTCTCTGCCTCAAGCTGTGAGCAAGCTGCATGCCTGCAAATGCAGCTCCACAGGATACCACTACTTTGTACAGAGGGATGCTGCAAGTGGTGTCAGGATTGGATCACAAATACAATTCAGAGTTAGGAGGAAAAAAAAAGAGAGACTGAGCTTTACCCATACACTCCATGGGGCCTGGGCCTTGTCCTACCTGATCAGGCTGGGGCAGATCTTTGCCTTCCACAAAGAGCTGAAGCAGCTGGATGTAGAGACTGAGTGCCACATAAAGGAACAAGTGCTCTCTGGTGAGTAGCTTATGGTGAAAGCCAGGGGTAAGGCTGTGGGAAATCACACACACATCAGCTAGTCAGTGCTGGTGCCATGTTAGGCTCAAACAGAAAGACACAGGGCAAATACAGCTGGAGCTCCTGCTACCACTCATCTTACAGGTCCCATTTTGTGCAGGGCTACCATGTGAGAAGGCAGCCAGGGGCACTTCTGTTAGAAGCACAAAGATGAAGGGAAACTTCTAGCACAGTACACAAAGGCTCTTAAATAGCAGTCCTGCTGTGATGCAGTATTCTCCCCAGCACAGCTAACACAAGAGCTTGGCTCAGCAGCAGGCCAGCTGCAGTCACCAAACACATCCTCCCCCCCAAACCTTCCTCCTGAAACCAGCAGGGCAGTACCTGTAGAAAGCAACAGGCATGAGGAGGCTGTGATGGTCTGAGGCTGCACTGTGCAGGACACGGTATTTTCCAGAGCCTGCAATAGTCAGAGAAAAGCATTAAGCATCTCCAGTCGTCCTCTGCTACTTTATGAAGGGTGTGCACAGTTTCTTCCCAGTGTGTAATAAATCCTAACGTTGGGTGCAGTGACCCTGGGAGAAGGAAGCTGTTCCCTCTTAGGAATTAGGCTCCTAATTACCAGCCAGGTCTCCATACTGAGGAGTAGAAGCAGCTTTCACTGAATCTATGTTTTTTTCCATGCAGCTCACTAAGGCACCAGGGTTCCTTCTTACAAGCACGTTCATTAATCAGAGACAGAGCATTACTGGCTGGCTCTAAACCTCTCACCCCTTGGAGGAAGACTTGCTCACCTTCTTCTGCTGACTGGAAGAGGAGTGGCCAGGACATGTCCCTCTCTTCCAGGCACTGCAAGATCTCCAGGGACCATTCCAGAGACATCTGAAAATCCACACCTTCCTGGGTGTCAGAAAGGACAGGTCGAGTTTGTCTTAGGTTTTAATCGTATCGAAGCAGAAAAGTTTCAGTAAGAGACCATGCACATGAAATGCTTTAATAGAAGACATCTGTGAATTGAGCCCAAGCCTTTCTCCCCACCTGGAGGCTGGGTTCCTCTCTGGGCAGTCAGGCACTGACTTCTTCTGCAATGCAGGAGGCTGCAGCACCAAAGCAAGTGGCAGCACCACTCCCTTGAGCACGATTTGCAAAAGCAGAGGATGTAGTATTGATGAGCAACCAGCTCGTCACCAGCATGCTTCCCAGCTTTGCCCTGGAGAGGTACTCTACATTCTGCATCTACCCCACCCTGTTCCCCAGAGCCAACTTCCCCTTCTAGTGACAGTTGAGAGCTTTCTTGCATTACTCATTTTTCTTGGAACAACCTCCCAGATCTGTTTGCTCAAGATATTTCTTTTCTCAGCGACTTCCTCCAGACTCCCCCAGAGAAAGGCTGAGACCAAGTGATTATTTTTAACTTGACTCTGCTCCCTGATCCAATCTGTTAGCTGATGACACAAATGGTTGCACTTCAAAGTGGAGAAGACTGCAAAAGAGACAGAAACGCACATTCATAGGCAGAAGGATGCTTAGGGGAGAAAGCTGCTGAAAGAGACTTCTTGTCTTTGCTCTTCCTTTTTACAGCACTAAATCATTAGGAAACCCATGTTTTTCCTTGCTGCAGATCCCATCCCCTGTGAAATGCTGTATGTTTCCAGACTGGGGAAAAGTGTCTTACAACAAAGGTGAAATTCACAGAAACCAAGACATAGATATGAGATTCCAGCACTACCTGGGAGGTGTGAAGCATGAGCAGGGAACTGACAACAGTAAGTTGTTCAGGAAGAGAAAGGAAAGCTACTGTAGTGAAAGGGAAGATAACATCAGACAGGAAAATACATTTTCCATCTGATATGAATAGAAGGGCTTTCAGCAGCCTCTGTCTGGGGTGCTGCAGATCCCTTCCTTCTGGCAGAGCAAGCTACCAGCTTTCAGAGTACTGCACAAAGCATTTTTAGGCAGCAAACCAAACTGATCAGATGTATATAGTGTCATGATAATCCCCCTAAAGGCTGAATTTACCTTTGCTGCTATTTTTGCTGAGATTAGATCCATGAGTGAGAAGAACAGCAGAGAAACGAGAAACTGCAAGGAAAAGAGAGTGCCTGTTAGTTGTATCTGCGTGATGACTCAGAACTCACACTTTCCAGTCAGGAAATAATGTTTCACCAAGTGAAATTCAGCATTCCCAGGATGGACACAGATGGACTACAAGCACTTTGAGATGTTACCAGGTAAAGTCAGCATGTTTCAAGACAGACTGGTGCCTGACTCGGTTCACTGCTTCTCGGGTGAAACCCCATACAAAAGCAAGTACATCAAACAAAAAATGGCAAGTTCTCCCAGATACAGGGAAAAATTAAGTGAGCTACCACAAGTGTAAATCTGGAAGAGAACTAATCTTAGTCCACAGCCCGCATGCCACCAGGAGATGCTGTGCAGCTTCCCATCTCAGAAAGAGCACTGTAATCCTGTCCTGTCACGTGTCTCTAGCTTTTCTGGATCCCTACCAAAGTAGTTTTGTGGCCCTGGAAAGTTACAGTAACACTTTTATGTGTGTCACCCATTGAGTTGTAAAACTAAACCTCCTTTCTTTTCCATCTGCCCTCTGAGAAGGGAGGGGACAGAGCCAGACAGCAAACCATGTGCACAGCAGGACTGCATGCACACACACAGCAGTCAGGCCAAGGCAGGGAAAAGAGCAGAGAGGCATTACACTTCAGGTCTTCCCAGTGTCTTCCTCCTATCCTAAGGCAGATTTTTCAGGTGGAAGCTGCCATTATTTCACCTGTACTAAATGCACGTATCACCTCAGTGAGATCAGCTTCTGAGTAATAGTTTTTGGCTCTGGTGCAGTATCAACAATGTTGGATTCGATCCCACAGCAAGAATTGCTGCTATCACAACTCTTGCCCCAAGGATTAAAACTTCAGAGTAAGTAATAAGGCGCAGGTTCTGCATAAACAAGATTTACCTGGGCATTTCCCAATACAGAGACACTCCCAGTACTGAGCTCTGGTCCCTGCTATCTTCTCTAGATCAACACACACAGCTGCCAGAACAGCAGCCCAACTTCCTTCTCAGCAGAAGGCCTCAGGGAATTCCAGTGCACAGAGGCTGCAATGGCAGATGCTCTTCCTGGAGCAGAACTGAAAATCACCCAGAAGTCTGTTCCTAGGATTCCCAGCACATCTTCCCAGAGCCCTCAAAATGCATGCAATCCTGTTTCACAGACACTTTCTGTATCTCCTTAACCTTCCCTGCCAAGTGTCCAGAACAAAGATCAACGAGAATTGCTCCTTTGTCAGAGTGATCCTGGTAAGCCATGGACTGAAATCTCCTCCTCTGCAGCACTCTCTGTTTTTCAGAGTGGCTTTTAAGCAATCTCCAGTGGCTTCACAGAGAAGTCAGGATCTGAGTTAAAAGTTTAAACAACTTGACCTGTAGGATAAATATTTAGTACCTGCTAATTTACAGCTACATTCTACCAACAAGACACCAGCAAGCTTTCACAACAGGGTTTAACTGAGAAGCAGTATTCCAGGTAAAGACATTCTACTTCCAGTTTTTAAGTGTGGAGAACAGCAGACATTTAAAATGAGTCCAGTCTTGCCTGCTCCGTGTCAGTTCCCAGCCTCTTCAGAGCATTTCTCTCTCTTCCACGCTGTGACTGCTGTTGAACAGTGCAATGGAGGAAGGCAGCAGAAATCCAAGGAGGGCCAGAGAAAGGGAAAACCTGTCCTGAAGAAAGGAAGCTAGGGAACAAAACCAGCATGCCATGGTTTGACAGAAGGAATCACAGCTGTAAACGAGGAAGGGATTCAAGTTTGGTGAAGTGCTTAAGGTTGTGATTGGGCCAAAGGGAAAACATTTTTTTCCTCCCCAGCCTTCTCCCTGTTGCTGAATGCTATGTGGAGATTATTCAGAGAAATTTAAACCAAAACTCTAGCAACAGACAGCATCCCAAAATCTCCCTTATCACAGGTTGGGAGGGTAATTAGTGATCTTTATACGATACTATGAAATGCTTGTTGCCTGCAACAATCCACAAGGGGATTCTTATATGGGATTTGCAGCTTTAGGTGAAAAGCTGCAGGATGCTGAACAGACAGCAGATTTAACACGGGGGAATGATGTGGAGAGGGAAGGATACAGCTGAGGAGCAATCAGCAATTTCAGGAGACCTGAAATCCACCACATCCAGGGAGTGAAGGGTGTGGGCTGATTGAACAAATGACTCAACAGTGTACTAAAGGCTGTTTCCAGTGTTAGTCTAACAAGGATTCTACCTTCCAGTCTCTAAAAAGATTCTCTTTTCCTTATGGTGAAACACTCTGACCCATATTACACAGAAGGCCAGACTAAATGATTATAGCAACCTATTCTGAGTTTGAACTCTACAAAGGAATCTGTATATAGCTGCCCTACAAGCCTCAACCCACGTTAGCATTTCTTCCTTTCTGCCTGCTGAAATCCAGCCTGTCTCAGAGAACAGGCTTCCAGGGAGCCTGCCCATCAGAGCAGGTTCTCCTGCCTGCAGATCAGTGTTCAGGTTCCTCGTACGCACCCCACTGCTGAGGACTGGCATTCCCTCAGTCTCTCCAGTTCTTCTGGAAGTGGAGCACCAAAGAGTCTCTTCCACTGAGAGCAAAGCACTGGCTCCAACTGTGGCCACCAGAGCTAGGAAGAAAGCCAGAATCCAGCAGTGTTAGCAGCAGCATGCTTAGTAGCTGTTTGCAGTAGTACATGCAAGCTATCTCTGCCAGGTAATGACAGACAGATTTTTTTTCTTCCCTTAATGTAGAGGCCCAAAATGTACACAGACACACACAGTAAACACAAGAAGTTTCAAATCTTGGAAATGCAAAGTTGGTAATCTGTGACAGTTTGTACCATGGGGCAGGACCCACTGTTGTAAAGGAGCTCAAAACTCAGCTGTTCCACCATGGGAATGTATGCACTTATCAGATGTAACAAAAACAACTGCACCCATGTAAGACAGTTTGTAAAGAGTAACATGGGGAGAAAAAAATAGTGCTTTACACAATGTTGGGTTGCTTGGCATGTACTACTACCCCCCTTCTATCTTCTCACTCTTAAACTCTGTTCCTCCATCCCACTTCTGCATGTCCAGAGCTGGGACTGGAGATGCTGAGGGTATTAAAACACTCTGCATTATTCCTAAGGCATTAAGAATTACCCCTCACTTCACAGTTTACTTTAAATGGAGTTAAAAGTTGCACTGTAAATAGACACTGAATACACATCTAACATTAAAAATAAGGACAACGTGTGAACAGTTACCACTGCAGAGAACAGCACAATGGGACACTTGGTCTGACATGTTCTTAGGACATCATTGACCCCTTCTGCTGATTCTTCACAGTCCAAGCTGGCATTCAGCAGGCCCTGCGTGAGGATATATGACAGGATGGCTACACACACACGTCTTTGCTGCTTTGAAGTACCTCCCAGACCCACATGTTAACTAATCAGAGATAACTGTAGGGGTCAGCATGGCCCTGCAAAAGAAACACACACCCAGCAGCTTCTTTCCACCACCAGCTTTGTTGCATTGTATTACAATTAGTCACCACCATTCATTCCTCCTGCCAATTTGCTTCACCCTCCTGGAGTGCTGCTCTTCTTTTTGCAGTTTACACCAACAATTCTCAGCACAGCTGTGCAAGTGGCACACCTCCTTGCTAAGAATAGCACACAGGCAGGTATCCCAGTAAAGAAACTGTTCTGGCTGGCAGGGACAATAGAGCAGAATGACAAAGGCAGCACTCACCCTGAAGAAGTGGGCAGTGATGTCGTAGGAAAGCGCATACCCCCTGGAACAGATGTTCTTCTGCAGCAAGATGAGAAAAGGAAGTTTCTCATTCCTTCCTTTGTGAAACACAATTCTCTCCAAGCAGAATACCCTGGCACAGAATCACCCTGGGAGACCCCAGCTATCAGCTCAGGTTACAGAAATCTTTCCTCTGTCAAGAATCATCACTGACTACACTGGGCTTCACAGTCCCAGCACACCACACAGCCCTGCTTGCCACATGCTGTGCTCAGCAGAAGCACTTGAATTAACGGTCTCAGAAAAAGCAGCAGTAGCTGGCTGTGCCCCAGGGCTTGAAAATGCTGTCCATCAGGACGAATAAATAGAAGTGATAACTATCCTGAGCACAAACAATGCTCTGCAAGACCCCAAAAAGCTACAGGGATGTTTCTGAGCATTTCTCGAGTTATGTAACAGAAAACACTGGGCTAGAGCTCACTCTGCACTGAGTGAGTCAGTTGAATGACAAAGAAATTGGAGAAGAGCTCTTGCTCAGCCCCTTCTAGACCTCCACGGGAACGCTGCAGGTTTCCCTCCAGCTCACTGCCTACAGAACCGAAGAGCAGATGGTGCAGAGGCCTTTATCTGAGGGTGATGTGTCCACAGAGAAATATCCCCAAGGCTGCTGCACACACTCACTCACCACCAGAGAATTACACAACTAGAATGGACACTTCCACTGCTCAACAACAGGCTAAGCCACTGCCAGGCCAGTCAGTGATCAACCACTGGTGGCTGCAGTCACTGATGTGCTGGTTGGCTCTACTCTAGGTTTGCCTACTTCCTGAAGCTTCTCTCTATAGCACAAAATGCCTATTGCAATTCCAAACAAATGAACCCAGAAGCCACCCCACAGTAGGCAGTGTCTCAGGGACCTCTACACAGTAAGGTGCTGGAAAATCTTGAGCATAAGATGAAATTCCCCACATTCAGATATATGTTAAATTGTCTGCATCTTCACTTCTGTCCTAAGCATGAGCTTAAGGTCTCTAGCAAGAGCATCTGCCATCAAGAATTGATTATCTGGCTAACCACACATACCAGCTCTGAGTTTACATAATGAAAAAAATCTTCACAGTCCAAAAAGGTTTTCTTTCCTTTTCGACAAGTCACGATCAGAGCAGATGCAGGGAGCCCCACCAGAATCCTGAGGCAGGGAAGAGAGAAACAAAATCAGAGCCATCATCAAGATCTGAGTCCATGCTCTCAGAGCACATGACTTTGATATTTGGGGCAGTTTGTGAGCTTGTCAAACACAACAGATCTCAAACATCTTGACAGAAACCATACAAGGAATTTTTCTGGTTGCCCAAAAAAGAACCTGCATTTCAGTGAGATACACAGACCACTTTCAAAGATATTATCAATAGCTCAGAAATGGAAATTCATTCTTATCTTAGAGCAGCAAGTAATATAAGGGTGATTAATGCAGGTGGTGGCGTTAAAAGTGTCACTGGCTGTAAACAGAGTCCACAAACATGTGTTGGTCATGGAAATCCAGTCCATCTAAAGGGATAACTTCAAACCCAGCATGGGACACAGAGGCATTTAAACTATGTGGGTGCTTGGAAATAACTGTTCCTTGCATATTTGCCACCAAGATGCATAGTGTCATTTATTTTCACATGCTGTGGGCTCTGAAGGGAGGCTACCCAACTGTGCAAGAGCACAACTTAATACACAGGAACACATTTGTTTAAGGTGCTCCCAGCCATTCAGGTCTGCATTTACCTTCTGTGCAGCAGCAGCTCCTGCTGCCTCCACAGCTGTTCACCCAAAGCAGAGCCATGGTTTCTGTCTTTCAGTCTTTCCTGGAGAATCTCAAACAGGAAATGTCTTTTGTCATCTGAGCAGCCAGAAAGTGGCCTTCGCCTACATCCCAGCTCCAGAACCATCTCCTAAACAAGGCAGGGTAAGGGGAAAACAGTGTTGGTCAGGGCTGCACACTAGTTTGCACTCAAGTCCTCTATGATACAAAGAATATAAAATATGATACAAAAAATACAAAGACATCAATATATCTATTTCTATGCCATTGCTCACATTTGAGAACTGAATGTCATAATAGAAAAACCTTTGACTGGACAAATTCATGGACACAGATGCACATCAGAAACTGAGTATTAACTGAACTCACCTGCAGCTTGCAAAGAATATCAGGACTGACTGACTTCAGGTGGCCACAACTACCCAGGTCCAACCTGAAATTAAGAGACACAGCAGGTAACTACCCCTGTTCACCCAGAAGGAGAATGTAACTCAAAATCAACGGCCTCACACAAGCACAAAGCTCTAACGTTTGAATAAGCTGTAGATGAGACATCAACTCTCCTCTAACCTTCCTTCCTTATTTTCTAGCTACAGCCACTTCCTCGAGGGCACTGACACTTGTCTGGCCAAACAAATACAAATACAAACTCAACTTAAAAGAGACACACAGGCTACGGACTCTATCTGTGACTTCAGATCCAGACCTCTGTCACCTAAAGCAAGATTCTTATGCAAAGACCAGTGAGTCACGCAGAGCCACCTCCCAGCTTTTATTTGCAGCCAGACCTGTAAGAAGGGAAATCTCTTCCATCAGGAAAATATGTCCCCATGAAAGACACAAGCTGACAACTCCTAGTTTGCCTGGTCATTAGCAGAACCACTGCTGCCGCACAAATGCAAGTCGTGGTACAGAATACCTTTGCAAGAAATCCAGAATGCAATCAATAATGATGCCACATGCCTTTCCCAGGTCTCCATCACAGCCACCAGAAGCAGAAGGTGCTGGAAGATACCACTGATAGATAGCCCAGTAATGGAAATCCTGCCTGCAATATTGAAAAGAAGATAGGGAAACTTTAAAAGCTGTAATAGATTATTATTATTTTCTAAGCTTAATGTGAAAGGAAGCTCATCCACCAAGTTAAGTGCTGTAACGATCACAAGCACCACATGTCCAGATATGAGCTCCTTCTTGCTGCTGGGAACAGGGAGGTTTGATGGAAAATAACTTGCAAAGATTGTATACGCAGGCTAAAGGATATACTGGTGAACTTCTCAAGTTAAAACACACACCTCACCCCAGCACTGCCTGAGCTTTGAAATTCATTGCTTTAGCCTCTAGAAGACAACAGGCATTTATGTCCCACAGAACCTTGCTCATATACTTTGTTGTTAATCTCCCTGCATTAAATTTCCTAATTTGAGTGGGAAAGGCTCTTGAAGTAGCTCTGCTTTAAGAGAACACCTCTGTAGTTACCTTTCTGAAGCAGAAAGAACATCCTTTCCAGGGTGCATTTCTAGTTCCAACAGCAGCCACTCTCTGAAAGATAACTAGAGGAAAAAAAGCAATTTAGATAAGAGATCACACCCAGACGCAATCCAGTGCAGATTAAGAGACATTAAACTGGAGGTACGAAGCCAAGGAAGTTCCAGAACCATTTACTTTGCAAAACAATCTAAACTGAAGACCTACTAAAACCTAAAATGTACCAAAAGCAAGTCTATAAAGAACCTCACTGACACACAAGCTCACCCCTTTGACATTTCCGATTGTGCCCATGGCCTTGAAGTCTAGATACAAGAATAAATTACATTTTTAGAAACAAATGCTAAAATTAACAAAGCACCATAGTCAGACAGACTGGTATGAGAATCAAAGAAAGGCTACAGTGCAGAAAGATTTCAGTATAGTACTTTAAACTAGCAAAGCACATGGAATTGTTGTAATAATATGACAAACTCCTGAACAAAGAAAAACTGATTTTTATGTGAACTGGATTAAGAAAAAATATCCTGTCAAATCAGATACGTTGCAATGATGGTATAAAGAGAATATCTGATATGCTAACCTGCTTCACAGTGTGACAGCCAAACAATCCATGATACACAAGTGGTTCCGGAAAACAATGACATTTAAATAAAGCACCACAAAATCCAGCAAGTATATCCATACCTGGCTCATATCACTTTGTAGATGGTACACAGTGGGAAGGTTAGGCTTTTTCTCTACTGCTCCTGATAATTTTCTTATTGATACTGTGTACTGCATCAAACTTTGTGGTTTTGCCAGTAAACAAGACACAGAGTCTTCACTTTCAGTTTTCTAGTCCTGCCTTATCATCACCATCAAAACCTACCAACAACACTGAGCTCATGACCGACCACATATAACGTTTCCCAACTGTCATTCCAGCTTCACAGGTACTAAGCTCATTTGTGAAGCTTTCATCAGCACTAAGGAAACTGTAAAGGGCAGAGCTGAAAAATCAGAATGCCAATGTGAACTTAAGCCATGGGAAAGATTTATACCTGGAACGTTTTTTCCTTCAAGAGCTCTTGAAACCGTGCTTGCTTCCATAAACAGAGACTGGCTCTTCTGTAGTTTAGGGAAGAGCACGTCAGGGAACTCCAGACTAGGTCAGCCTTGTCCTCTTTGCTCGTGATTCCCCGAGCTTCCAAGCTTAGCCGTGGCACAATGTACTGCAACTGAAACAAAAGCAGTAAAACAGTGTACATTTCCAAAGGCCCAGTGCAGCCTCTGTGTGAAGCTGCTAAACAAGTAAATACACAACATGGCAAGGTGGTAGGCTCCCAAGATGGACATTTATAGTTCAGTTCCACAGGGGTCTGCAGTGAGAAACTGAACTGAACCTGACTTCCCTCATAAGCAATCATTTTGTTTTTCCTTTTACCTTTTTAACAAGACTAGAAGGAACCAAGGCACATAAATCATCACGAGAAAATGATGAAAACTTGCACATTAGATAAGATACTGCTGCTGTGCAGAACCTGATGGAGAAAGAGAGAATTCAGTTATCAGGTGGGTTCAATCATCCCTTTTCCTGATCATGAAAGTCCAAAGCCAAAGCAAAGACTGAGCATTAACAATGGTTTTAGCCAACATGTTCAAAACCAACTTACTTTTGAGACCACTTCTATTTGTGTGCAAACAAATGCAAATGTGGTCCAAATGTTAGAACCAGCGACAAAGTTGAAGCTTCTGACAGCATCCACTCATTCCTTTCTTTGGCAAGCATCAGTCATCAGGATGCCATGTCATGTGGAGCCACCACCAGCCTCTCTGGGTAGCACCTCTATGCAGTGCATACACCCCCGTACGCTCAGGAAATCCTCCACAAGAACATGGGAGCTTTCCCAGCATCCCTCCTGTGCCAAACCAAAGCCATCACACAGGGAAGCAAGAACATGGGGGAGGCATGAGCTCACCTTGTGCAAAAGGAAAGTGACTCCTTGGTCCTGCACACTAGCAAGCAGCTCCAGAACTCGGAAATGGAAAGGACCTTTTCAGCTACAGGTTGAGAAATCCCAAAGTCAGCTTCTATTTCAGGAATTAAAGATCTGGATTCACATAAGTGGATCATAAAAGCAGCTAGTCCTAAAATATGAGCATCATTCAGGGAAGAACCCTGCAAGACAAACGAAAGCAAAGAACTGGAAAAATAGATGCATTTCATTTGTAACAAAACAGCTATTAGCAGAAAAATCTCAGTTGATCAAGTAGAGGAACACTGTGACTATCCATTGACCAATTTGGTGCAATTATAACAGTCTAGCAGCTGAGAGGCACCAGTTAAATTTAACACGTTCTTTTTCCGTTTTTTCCTTTGTTTATTCAACTTGCAGGAAAATATATGTACACATTGCCATAACAGTCACTTGGAGCAGTGACATTTTCAATGTGAAAGTCTGGGAATTAAGCACCCTACAGTTTTTCTTTGGCTCTGTTCATGACCTGGTTTATTTTAGCTTCTGTTAAAACCTATCTCAGAATGAATTAAGATACCATAACAGCACTTCTGCAGGAAAACATTCTGCTCACATTCCTGAGAGCAAGCCCAGACTATTTTTCTGAAATGAGAATCTTTGGAAGCTGGAAAGCTGGTGAGGATCCTCCACTGTGCAGTCCAGACGGGTACATGCCCTGCAGCTCAGGAAATGGAGCCAGGACACTTTTAGCACTCTACAACCATAGGATTTCTGTCTGGAAAACTAACCTGGTGATAAATAAGCTGGCAGAGCCTGCCCAGAAGGGCAGGTATGAGACTCCTATGTCCACATATCATCTTCACAAACAAGGAGAGACACGGCCCCTGCCTGCAGAAGGTAAAAATCACATGACCATTTTACTGTTTGTCTTTTTATCCCCAATACAGGAGGGGCTTTTTAATGGTTAAACACAATGAATCTGAGCCATACTTGCCTGGAAATACAAGATAATTACCGTTCTTTTTATAGGCTCAAGGGAAGTGTCATTTTTAGAGCATCTGAACTGGGGACACCTACAAAGGCACAATCTCCACCTGTATGTACCCAGCCTCAAATAATTGACAATAGGTAATCAAAGAAGAGTTCTGAAACATCAAGGAGGGGAGGAAACTGCCTGGGGCACAGACAGCTTTTTCAGACAGCGAGCACAAGAGGAGCAGAGGCAGAGCAACAAACAGGAACATAACACAAAAGAAGGGTAAAAAAAGAAGTAAATATGATGAGGTCCTTTTTAAAAAGCAGAGGAAGGGAGGGGCTTCCCTATGAGGCTTATCCTGATAGAAAACAAACCATCTTCACAGGATATTGGATGGGAGGTTGGGTTTAGAAAAGAATTTCTGGAACGCTCTTGTTCATCACAGCTCCTTTGCATACAGGCTTTCAAACAGGTTCACCTACTCCTGTGTCACCAGGGCTAAACAGCGTAGAAGAGAGGTAAAGATGCACTGGATGCCAAAGCTCCAGAGGCTGCCAGCCTGCACAGCACTGCCAGCAGTGCAGATCCCAGGCATTCTATCAGTATGTTGGCATTCTCCAGTGGAGTATTTTTCCTTCCACTGAGATGTTGATCAGAACACTGACAGACTTCTGTCGCATGAAAGAGATGGCATTAACAGAGTCCTTTCAGAGAAGGGCAGCAGGGGAGGATGTGTGCTACCTCTCCTCCCTCACATAGGCCAGAATCAAACTCAGACAGTTCCAAGGGGAAGAAGAGAAGGAAGGCAGAGTGAAGGTGTATCATACTGCTCGTACTGCCCGTAGCACTAAGGTCTATTACATTTCATACATGGCATTAGGGTCAAAGGCTCAGGTGCCTGGATCTGCAAAATCATTAAACATACACCCCCAAGCACCCTATCAGGGGACAAGCATTCTCCTCCTGATCTTTAGTATAAGGCAGCAAGTAATTCCTGGACAGAAAGAAAAAAGAATGTGCTTTGTACCACAGCACTGAGCTGAAAGCACACAGCATTTGTGGAATGTTTTTATGCACTGTGGTGGAGTTGAAGCAGAGCCAAATGCCACTTATCTGAAGAGATCAGTAACAACCGAGGAGAAACACATTTTATTTACTCCTATGCATCAAAGCTCATTAGTTCTTAGTTCACAGCAACTCAGAATGAAGCAGCTCGCAATTGCCTGTCTGCCACAGTGGATGTGAACAAACAGAAGCCCTTCCCGGCCCCTGGACAGATGTTGAAATTACATTGTATTAATCAATTTTCATTTTCCTGCACTTTTACTTGCATCTTACCTGTCAGGAGGGTTAAAATAGGAAGCAGCAATCAGGTTTTGGCAGAAAGATGTCAGTAGAAGATCAACAACCTGGAATAAGAGACACTGCTCAATTTTCTCCTTGCTGAGGTGGATAACTAGACCTAGTTGTGCTCTGCATATATTATGTTTCCCAACATTAAAACATAAGACAAATCTGTTAAAGAAATTTCACTAATTAGATCCACTGGCACTAATAGGAGATGGAAAGTTAAGGCCATAGCAGATCCACTGGCACTAATAGGAGATGGAAAGTTAAGGCCATAGCAGATCCACTGGCACTAATAGGAGATGGAAAGTTAAGGCCATAGCAGGAATAATCCCAACATACAGCAAGTCTGGTGAAGAAACACTAGCTCATCACAGGTTTGGTCTAACAGAATGTATCTCTAGATCTCACCACCAGACATCCAGGGACTTCCTGGAGGTTAAAACAAGGGCACAATCTTTGCAGGGCACTACAAAGTAGACAAAAGGAGAAGTGTATTTCCTGTTCACTGCAGATAAAGCAAGCTTTCACAAGTACCATCCAGATGCATTTGTACCTACCCAACATACCATTTTTCATCTCAAACGGGATGGTACTCACACTCTGATGACAGGGTTCCAGTTTGGGGTCAAAAATGTTAACTTGGATTTGAGAATTCAGAGAGGCAGCTTCATTCTCATCACTGCTGTGACCCAAAACACTCGAGAGTCTGTCAGAAATGACTGCAATCTGTGCTGGCACATCTGTGAGAAAGTAATGGGAGAAGAGGAGAGGCAGGATACAGGGCATGAAAGATTTATAACCCTACACAAAACAGAACAAGCAAGATATATACTCTAATTGATCAGAACCCAAAGTATGCTATGAAAAGCTGCAACGAGCAAAAAATGTTAGCTGGAACACAGTGATCATTTTCATTTTAGAAGACAACATTATTTTTTTCCACAGCACTATTACGAACACGCATCAAGAAACATTTTTCACACAGGAAACAAGGAAAACAGCCTTCAGAAGGTGAGGGGTTGAGTCACCAGGCAAACTCCAGGAACAGAGCTGCCCATCTCAGCAAAGATGTGTGCCATGGTGGTCATCACAAAGACAGACCTGAAGTTTCCAGCTCAAACATGAAAAATACATATTCATAATTGGTGGGATTATACCAATCTGAAAGACAACCAGTGGTGAGTAACTACTACATGGCATTAGCCATGTTTTATGAATATAGCTGTCAGTTATGGGTAATTATAACTTGCCTTCTTCCATACCCTCGTGCTGAGCTTGGTCCACAATCAGCACCCTCAGTGCAGCCAGCTCAGCCTTCAGCTGCTCAGTAGGCTCTTTGGAATGGCCAGGTTCTACTTTGGATTCATCTGAAGAAACAAGAGGGAAGTGCAGCTCATTATTCTTACTTTTGTGTATTAGAAAGGTTTATAAAATGTAGTCAGCAGTCTCTGCACACCTTTTCTGCAGAAGTCATTATTTAAATACTTTCCTAAAAATTGGAACAGATCCCCCCTAAAAGCTGTCAGTCTGTCACATACACAGCCTTGTTTTTAACATTCAAAATACACCACTTGGTTAATCATTTATGAGTTTATGCCTAACTTCAGAACGGAATTTGTTTTTTAAAGACAAAAAAAACCAACAAAACTAAATATGTCTCCTTTCAATTTCCTTCCCTCTTGCTTTAGCTCTCTGTCCCACACTGAATGCTGTCCTCTGAAGACTGGAACTAGAGTTTCAAAACAGAGGGAAACGCTGCAATGCCAATGTAGCACATCATCAGTTTCTCCCTCCCCAGTCCCAACGCCGCATCTCATCTTCAGACATAATACCGTGGTTCCATGTATTCTTTTGTTTAAAGGAAAATGAAAGAAATTCCTTTTGCCACTAGGAACAGAGCTGCTGCAGCACAGAGCCAGAACCCACACGGTGCAGCTGGTCAGACAGGAGCAATGTCCTGTGCATGGGGCAGAAATAGCTCAGCCACCACTGAGAGAATCAAAGGACAAGGTTAACCCTGAGTTGTTACAAACTGCACAGCAAAGCAACAAGGTGTGAGCAGAGTGCTGAGTCACCCCTGTGAGCAAGAAGGAACAGTAGCAAACAGGGCAGGTTTACAGCTGACTAAGAACCCCAAAGGCTGGGACAGTGCAGGAGCCCCACGGGTGGACGGGGACAGCAGAGGACAGCAGGCAGAGCAGCACAAAGGACGCAGGGGTACGGACCAGGCTGTGCCACTAGAGGTCACTGGCAATTCAGCAGCTCCCGCAGTGCCCCGCAGCCCGGTGGGATACTGCTGATGCCACACGAAGCAATTCCTCAGCTCCTCCGTTGCCAGGACAACCCCTGCAGGCAGGCTGCCGCACATCTGCGATCGAGCAGGACTGCTCGGTCACGTCTCAGAGCTACAGCATCTCCAGGCAGCTTCAGGAAACCAAACACATGGGGCAGCAGCCCATCGCAGCCCCATCTCTGCACACAAAGAACAATGCCACCACTTTGCTCTGGGGAGAATCTGCTGGCTAGCCTGCTCTATTCGGTTTGTATAAGCCTGTGCTGGAGAGGTTACCCACTGTAAGACACAAGTGTGTGAAAAAGCCACTCGCTGAAAGACAGGATCGTTCATTAAACACCTATTACACTAGTCATTATGCCTCAGTGATGGGAGCTGAAATGGGCAGGCCCCCACCTATACACAGTCACATACAGCAACCCAGGGGGACAGTGATGAGGTCAGGCAGCAGCAGTGCCACTAAGGGATGGGCACAGCAGCTCCAGCCCAGGCCAGCTGGAGCAGAGAAGCCTTCAAGCTGTGAGCGCTGATTCATGGCAGTGTACTGGAGCTGGAATTAAATCAGCCAGCTCAGGCCTCATCTGCAGACCCAGCACTGCACAGTGCTCCACATGACTGCAGAAACCCCACTCAGGAGGACAGGCAGGGGAAAGCACTACAGCAGCAACCATTTCATGCCTCAGTGAGACAAAGAGCACACACACACTTCCACAGAAAGACATAATCAGCTGCCACATTCTGAATATTTTCTAATGTATGAGAGCATCGACAGAAATATCAACAGTTCTGCAAACTGACTGCAAGTACAGTTTTGTTTGTTTTACCTTGTAACATTTCCTCTCTCCTAGCACGACAGGCTTGTATGTACGTGGAGTACAAGTTTGAGGGTATTTTGTCAGCTCTAAAATAACAATAAAAAAAAAAAAGACATTTAGTATACGACATAATCACATTCAACCTTCATCTTTATTAATTCAAGCATAAGGAACAGCTCTGCTATGAAGCGTAATTAGAGGCTCCAAAGCATCTGAAGCATTTCTTTTAATCATCTGCTGACATGAGGGCTAGAAATGTACATCCAAGGCTCTCACAGTGAGTATTATGCAAGTGTAACACACACTGCCCCAAAACAATACTACAGACAGTGCACACACATTAATACCCAGTTCATATATCACAGGAGTCTGAGATCATATAGGAGATTAAGTTATGTGACATGAAGTATTCACACATCTCAGATGTTACTGTGATGGAGATCCAAGTACAACCTCCACCACTTGCTGGGCAGGCAGAATAACTTTGCTGCTTCTCTTAATACCTTCAATTTTTTTTTAAAAAAGATTCCACTTCTGTTTGTTTTTTTGTCAGACTGGAATTACAAGGCAGGACTTAATGTCTCATTTGTAGGCAGCATTGTGAACATTTTCTCTCCATGTTA
The DNA here is from genome assembly GCA_013399175.1 of Odontophorus gujanensis. Lineage (NCBI taxonomy): Eukaryota > Metazoa > Chordata > Aves > Galliformes > Odontophoridae > Odontophorus > Odontophorus gujanensis. The sequence goes on from VXAB01003540.1 coordinate 31,652, forward strand.
GGTTACAGAAGAACTACTGGATGTAAAATAAAGCTGTTTCTGCAAGGCAGAAAACCACTTTTAAACATGCACGTGGGACAGGCTTGAGTTCTGAGAGGGGCTGCCATTTCCTGAGACATTACCCTGCTGTCTCTTAAGAGCAGCTCAAGAAGCATTACCATACAATCAGTTTTCATCTTCCCCCTCTCCCATCTCCTCTCCCAAAAACAGCAGAGCTTTTCGCTCATCTTCCTACTGAAATTTTACGTTCAGCAGCATTCTCCAAAGCTGGCATGAAAATGTGTCTGGCCTGCAGGCAGAGGACTCCTTCCAGATAATGGTTTTAGAGCAGCTATTGGACTAATTACAGAACTGAAGACGTTTACCCACACAGAAAAGCTATTCCTTCCCCAACCTGCAAGGCACAAACAAGTCTGGCCATGAAGCCCTGCCAAAAGGGTTGGCCAACCGACTGCATTTCGTAAACAAGGCAGAAAGCTTCCAGTAATCTGATGTCCAGAAGTCAAAGTCCAGAAGCTCAGGAAACAATACAGCAGAGCCTCAGTACCTTTTTAAAGAATCTATAAAAGCCATGCGTGCATCCGGGGTTTTAGGGAGCTGCAACAGAAAAACAGGCAGGTTAGGTGCAAGTCATCTCTCTACAAACAGACTCCAAAGTAGGAGGATCCAGAGGAAATAAAAAAAAGAGTACTAACCACACGTGGCCTGAGCAGAGCAGGAAGGAACCAGGACGTATAATAGGGTCGCCTGAAAATACTGAGGCAGAAAACAAAACGTTAACAGCCAAAGCTGTCAAAAATTAAGTCAGCTCAAAATGTTCATGGTGGCATGAATAACCACAAACAAATCAGGTTACCAAATGAATTTTTTTAAATTCTAGTAATTGTGGACTTCTCTTGCTGATGTGAGTATGCCTCTTTATTCTCTGCAGAAATTGCCCCAATTTAGATGACTACTGAGGAAATGAGTAATGTGGAAAGAATTTCCCAAATCCTCCTTTGTTGACTTCCTCAATTTTTCTTGTTTTGTTATTTTGATTTGGACTTGGCTTTTTTTTGTTTGCTTTTGCATAATTATTGAAGATAAAAGAAGAGTTGAGAAGCACACGGTACCTGGCTTCTATCACTGATGTTGGGATCTTCCTTGTGTTTTCAAATATCTGAAGGGCTTTTTCAACATCACGAAGTGCCTGGCCCTGGGGCTGGCTCACACAAGCCACAAAGAGAGAAAGATACTGTGAGAAATCAAGGATGATGGCAATCTTTCCTGCTTGTTCATTCAGGGTTACTAATAGTTGTCTGTGCTGCAAAGGGAAGTGACTGAACGAACACAATTGAGTAACTAGAACTACCTAATGAGCTGAGTAAAACTGCAGGATAGAGAAGCCTGGACCTGAACCACCAGCCTGCCACAGCAAGGCTGTTACATATAACAGATCTTCTGGGTCTGCCCAAAGGTCCATGTAGTTCTGTACCCAACTCCCACACTGATCGCAGCAGATATTCCTGTTCAACACGACGTTATTTATTCAACACTCCCTCACAGGGACAATATCTTCTCTGTTCTGAATATTCTACTCTACTCACACACCTGAAATTAAGACTCATATTCTTTGCTTCCAGCCCCTGCTGCTAGACCTGCACTCCAGGCAGAGGTACTGTCATCCCAGATTTCTTTTGTTCAAGCCACGAGACATCTTAACAACCTGTGCCAGTTTCTTACCCACCAAAAAGATGTTTGTCTACCAGCAGAGACAACACAGACCCATTTTCTGCAGATGTGTGACTCTGTATCCCTCATTTCCTCACACCATTCAGCACCATTAGATTATCCTTTGTTCCTTAAATTCCTGCCAACAGAATTTCCCATTATTTTCCACATCCCACCAAACAGGATGAGCAAGAAGTAGCCAGTACCTCCCTGGCTTCAAACAGCACGTGCCAACTCTGTGGCTGACGTAGGTGCTGCTTGGCCACTAACTAGCTGGCTAATTGCTGAGTTCTGCTGCAGCCTGACTTTGGGAATACTCATCAGGGTCTATCTGCCCTCTATGCAACTCTAATTTTCATGAAATCCAGGGTAAGTTTCCATATTTACAACCTTTAGTTCATTTGTTTCAAAGATGAAAAAGATTTAGCAGCATGCTCAAGCTCGGTGGGGATGGCAGATGGATAATTCATGACTCCACAGAAAAAAAAGAGCATAACTGATGAGAAAACTGTTGGACACACCACCAGTACCTGCACGGATTCACGTGTGGAGGACAAGTCCTCATAGAGTCCCATGTCTTCAATAGCAACCTGTTGGAGGTTACACAGACACAGGCACTGTCACTGCACAGCTAATGTTTAGACAGGTCTAGAAGGATATCATTCCAAAGGAACAGTTTCACTAACCTTGAGGTCGGCCAGCCTGGTTTTAGCCAGAGTGATGTACTCCAAGAGAATAGAGCGATGTTTTGTTGGCACAAAAGGTGGGTACATTATATGGACCTGCAAGGTAAAATTCAGAACAGGATTTGCCATTTTTACAAGGAAGTGACAATAAAACTCTAGTTAAGTTTTACTCTCACTTAACTCAAATATCCCCCAAAGAAGACTTTATTGTTTTGTTGAAGACAGTTTCACAGCAACTGACATGCAGTTTTCCCCCAACAACAACAACTGAACAAAAGCACTCAAGTATCTAAATATAAATTCTCTAAAGGGATTCTCTACATGTCAAGGAAACAAAAGAATCTTGTTTTTTATTTCAGGGAGAAAAGGTTTTGAATAGAGTGTTGGAAATAATGCAATTGTTAACAACAACATTGGTAATATGCTCAAGAGCACACAGCACAAATACGTTCATTCTGGAGCAGTTCTGTAGCTGTCTTTAGGAAACCATCTCTACCAGCAGCTTCTCACCTTCAAGTATGGGGCTACTTCAAAGGGTACTAGCTCTGACAAGAACTCCAAGAGGAAGACCAGAGCTTTCTTACTGCTCCCATGGTGACTGCTAGCATTCCCAAAGGAGGCCTGAAATAGAGAAAGTAACAATGCAGCCTTTCAGTTTGGAAAGAATCAGCATCTCAGCGCCACACTAACCTCACCACATAAATCCCACATATCTCTTACAGACATCTACTTTGCATCAATGGAATCTTTCTGGAGTAAAGTCTCCAAAGAAAGTTTATAGAAGTCTCTACAGAAGTTTTTGAGTTTCTTTCTCGAGTTTCCACATCAAGGTTAAAGTTCATTCTCACATGCTACCATAGGGACGCTCAGAGGACTTAGGCAAAGCAACTCCAAAATGCACCAAAGGACTGAGATTCATCATCAGGAAAATACATTGTTGGAGGTTTATCTGAGCATTGTAAGACAAATAAGTCCATCATACAAAATATTTCAAAAGGCAAGCTAGTTACATCCTGAGCACTTCATCAGCAAAGGCTGAGTTTACATTTGCAAACTCATACAAAGGAATTTACAGGTTTAAATCACATGGAGATTTGCATACCCAAAATTCCTACATGTTTACAACTGAAAGCTAATTACCAATTATCTATAAGGTCAAACACACCAATTACAGCTGCATGCAAACATCCAGGAAATAGGAATGCTTCATGTGCAATAACTCACAAATTATGCAATCATAACACTGTTGGTTATCAAGATACCAAAATGCATCCAAGATTATGATTATAACAGGATTTACATGTCTGCATTCCTGACAAATAACTAGAGATGGCAAGATGTACTTGAAAGATGAAAGGAGGGAAGACCAGAGAAAGCTAAATGAATATATTCTTTGCAGACACAAAGGCAATAATAAATATTAAATTATTCCTAATACCAATACAATCACTTATTACTTTGTTTGGTTTTTGTTTCTGTCTGTTTGTTTTGGTTTTAAATTCCTGGTGATCTAGACTGAAACTAGGCTTGCTTTTTTTCCTGTGTGTGCAGAAAGATATTCCTTAAGCATAGGTTTCTCACATACTTAAACCTGTCAGGTCTTATTTAGTCTTACCTTAAACCACTCAGAGTAAGGCATGAACACAGCAGGGCCCTCTAGGGCAGCCTGACGGGCTATCAGGAATGCAGTGATCATATTTTCCATATCATAATTCTCAAAGGCCTTTATCAGGAGATGGCTCAGTAGATCTAGAAACATAAAAAAGTAACCTCAACTTTTTCTCTAGACAACTGAGCTATGACAGATTAAATTAAGACAAACATCTAATGAAACATCTGTCCCAAAGGATCATGCAGTGCAGCCCACAGAACCTTAGACACCCATTTGTATTTTTTCAGAGATCAAATACTCAGGGATTTCAACTTGCAAGAACTATAGGGAGCCCAGCAATAACATAATCAGTAAGAAACTCTAACAGGGTTTCCTAGCAAAGGTAAGATAGGAGAATTCAGAAGAGTTAAGTAATCACTACACCACACAGTCATAAAAGTAATTATTAAATAGTCATTCGTAGCTGCATAGTAAATTAGGGAAGCATCAGGCACAACACCTGGTATTCACATCACAGCTGACACAGAACAAAAAAATGGAGAGGGTGAGTTCCTGCTGTTCTTTCCCCTACAGAAATCTCAGAGCAGGAGTTATGAACTTGCTGCTGCACCTCTCGGGGTGGTTTCCTCGTTCAGTACCTGAGAAGCAACGACTACATGTCAGCCTGCAGGCTTGCCAGTACCCACTTACCTTTGAACAACTGCTCAGCCTCAGCCTGACAGACCACCAGCACAGAAACACAGGACAGGACATGCTGCCAATTCACCTCATGTGTCTCCAGGACTTGCTGCAGCTGGCAGATCGACTCCTTCGCACTGAATGCCACAAACAGCTGGAAGAGAGTGAGAGCAATTCACTTCAGCTATGGCATCCAACTCTGAGAAAGTGAAATACACTGTCAAGATTAACATGCAGATGCCCTTTGGAAAAGCAATCTTGCATGCACCTTTTGCATCAGCTTTCCAGGGACATATTATTCTGGCTTGGAACCAGCACTGGCTAAAATACACAGGCATACTCCAACTGTTTCAGAAGCAATGTCATATTCTGTAACAGTGAAAATTCCTATCTTCAGTTATTATCTTCGTATTCGTTCGGAGCGCTGCACAAACAAGGATTCCAGTAGTAATTTTTCTTCAGGCTTAGTCCTGCCTGCAGCACCTGGCAGCTGCTTCAGATTCTGCAGTGCATTGTTTTTAAATCACCCCACTTCAGATATTTTAACAAATACAAGATCAACACAGTAATGTTCTCTGCAAAACCAGGAGGACGTACTTTGCGATACAAGGTGGAGAGCAGCGAACACGTCCTCGTAAAGCTCCACTCCCTCTGCTTGTGGATGGCATCAGACACTGTACCCCAAAAAAAGAGCACGTTAATCATTTTCTCTTGAGTAATAGATTTTAAAAAGCATCTAAAACACAGAACTTCACCACACAAGCTTTGCCTTTAGCTTTCACAGCCACATACATTAAAGCTGCCTGCTGAAACCCTTTCTCTCCCATTCATCTTCAGAACACAAACTGTGTGAACACAAACTGTGTCATTTCACCACAGCACTGTCATCTTAGAGTTCTTCTTGGGATCACACATTCACCATCCAGCATAATGCTGGAAGAGAGAATCAGCAACGAACATCCTTTTCCTCAAAGATCTCTTTCAACTGGAAGAGAATGACCCAGCTCTTCCACACTACCTGTAAGGAGCTCTAGATTGTAGCTTGGAGTGATGATAATTCATTTCACCAGAGATTTTGCAGCCCCAAAGTAATTTCTTCCCAAAGACATCCAACTTTACAATCAGCGTTCGTGGACTAGAAGCTTTCCTGTGTTTATAACTGGTCTACCAAAATGAAGTGAATGACAGGCACCCAGTGAGGAGATGAAGGCTATGGTTTGTGCTTAAAATGAAACCTACAGGGACACAGGATTTTAGCCCCGAGCTCTCTGCAGTACCAGCTCTCCCACCCAGCTTCTCCTTTGGCCAAAACTAATCCCAGAGGCCACAGCTCTCCCACACCTGCTCCACAAAGGCTGCTAGTAGATGTTACTCCAAGCACTCTCGAGCCTTTGGCTGAAGCTCTGCCTGGAGCCATGCATTTTCCACCTAAATTTTCCTCCTAAAGCCCAGAGTCCAGATGAACTTTTCATCTTCTTCAGCACTGTATGGGTGGAGAAGAACTGGGGAGTGAGGCAGCGACACTGAGCTCTGTCCTCCAGGCTACACTCCACTCAGTGAATGGGTGAGACAGAGTTCCTGACCCACAACAACAAACCCAGAGACACATACTGCTCCCCAGCTATTCCTACCTTTCAACAGTGGGTTGTAGGTAAGAACCTCAGTCAGGGTGTGTCTAAAAAACTGCTGCAATGAATCTGGATGAACTGCGCTTTTATAAATGGACACATCGAATACATTCAGCCTATAAATGACAAGGAAACATTCAGAAATGGACTACAATCAATCAGGCACAACCTAGGTTGAATGACTCACTTTTCTTCTGCATCTGCTACACCAATTTACCAGGACGTATACTGTCTTGTTTTGTTTTATTTTAAATCTCCTGGTTACTTAATATTAAGATACCAGGTTTACAAGCTTGAGTCAAATGTGTACTGCCCCTGCAGAGGCCAAGACTGAAGACTGACATGCACAAAGTCATCAGGCAAAACAGGCTGGGAAGCAGGAATTGGAGGAGATTAAGGCACCTTCCAGCTGTTTGTGCTCAGAAGCAGAGTGAGAAAACTTGAAAGAGGAAACTCACTCCATGCTAAGGTGCTTCGAGCTCGCTTCTGAGACTGCCAGAGCACCCTTTCCTAGCTTACACTTATATATTTTTTTTATTTTTTATGCAGTTTCATTTGTGAATATTTTATTAGTGAAAACACCAGATGTAAATAGTGCTGGGAGGGCAAAGCTAAAAATAGACACCCACCCAATTTCACTACCAAGAGCAACACAATAAAATACTCCTCCTGATGTTATTCAGGGGAACTGTGTTTCTTACCAGAACCTCATAGCCTGCAGTGTGGAAGCATCTTCCTGCTTCTCTTTACCAACAGCATCAAGGACCCCTGGTACCCCAAAGTAAAAACACAAAAAGGCAATGAGAAGAACAGAAGGAACTGTGACACTGCACTGACAGTTAAGAAGGTGACCCCATTAGGGAGACCCACCATTCCTCACCATTAAAACCATACAAGCATTTCTCAAAAGTAACACAGAGACCCAAAAACTATTCACATTAACCTTGAACCACTTTAAAAGCGTTCCCATGAATGTGCTAATAACTAAGCCATCTAAAAATGGGCATGCATTAATATTTCATTTCCAGACCTAATCCTAACTGTGCAGTGCACATGTGAGTGCAAACACTGTGAAGCTGTGCCAGGGAGAAGTCTGGAGGCAGAGATTTGCATGGCAAGCTTTGTATCTTGAAACATCCTCAGCAAACAAAGAGGGCACTGCTGGGAATGCCACACATTTGTGACACCTTCACATCACATTTCTTCAGCAGCACTCCTTTAAAGCAAGGCCTGCCCCAAAGTGACCAGTGGAGGCCAAACAGGTGGCAGCTTGCACAGCACGTGGTACTGACTGTAAGACTGAACAACTCAAAGCCCACATACTGAGAGATCCTAAGCTAGACAGGCTGCTGCTGCAGTATTTCTGTTCCTTGTTCCTTCTACCTTCCAAAGCCTCTTCTTTCAACAGCAAAAACGTTTGCTTTTGTTCATTAGGAATTGCTAATTAGATCACTTTGGTGGTGGACTCTGAGAAGGAAATCTACCAAACTGAGGCAGTAAAATGAGCATCCCTCACGTGCCTTTTGTAAGGCAGTCCACAGTGCTAGCAAGCAAATACTGCCTTTCCCTGCAGAGGAATGCTTTAAGGTTAAGCAGGGGCGAACAGAGAAAAGGAGATAAGCTCTACTTATCCTCAGGCACAGGAGTTCAGTGTAGCAAGATCATGTCTGTGAAGAACAGTGCTCCCAGGCTACTCTCCTGTGAGCAGCTTCATTCACCGTGAATTATTTTACATAAAGCATCCTAACGTTCTTCAAAGCAGCTGATGTGTTGAGTGAAAAACTCCTCAAAGATGACCCAAACACTAACAGAAGTGTTTCACATAAAACATGTAATATATTTCTAGACAGACTGTAAGGCAACTGGAGGCAGCACAGGCTGCAGAAACGTGAAGGTTGAATGAAGAGCAGGTTAGCACAGACTCCACCCTGCCTGCCAGCAGCCTGTCTCACTTCCCTCCATATCCCCCTAGTCTTGAGCTTATGAGGGTTATTTTTCAAGTGCCAGCACTATTAAAGGGTCACCTGAGATGGAACTCATACATATTAAATAATAAAGCACTTCCCTTACAGCTTTCCCTTTTTAGAACTGCTCAGCAAGGTCTGCAAGACATCTGCCCACAAGCAGTGCTCTCTGCAAGACATGGGGTGAGGGATCAGACTGGCAATACCCACACAGAGATGCAGAAGGGGTGCTGGGGAGCAATCCTCATGTTGTGTCCTGGCTTTGGGTCATTTTACAACAGAAAAAAAGCATTCATTTTTGACTGAACTCATTGCCAAAACACACCAGCAAGGGAAGTGGCAAAGTGATGTCACTAAGGCAACAGAAAAATAACAGCAGCACACAGTCAGATCAGACTAACACAGTGATCTAGAGCACGTGAGGAGCTGTAAGCAAACATCTCCTCTGCAGATAATACAGTGCAGTGGAAACAGCGACCTGTCATGACAATCATCTGTGACACATGGCAAGAAATCCTTCAGTGTGTTTTGTCTTTCTGCATCAGGATCTGCATTGCAAATCAGATACTGCTACCCCTGAGCTCTCAGCTGGCACATTATCCACAGGACATCTGAACACTGCCTGTTTGAAGGCTACACACCGACAGATGTCTTTGCTCTACCTAAAAAAATTAGGTTTCACAAAACACGAGTTTGCAAATCCAAAGTGTGAGACAGCAGAACAGGCTACTGGCACATAACTTTGTAAATGCAGCTTAAATTTAATAAGCAGAAAAAGTTAACCAACTCTCTGTGCTAACAAAGATTGGACTGTTTCCAACCAAGCTTTTTAAAAGCCAGCTCAGATATCTTTGCCCAGTGTTGCAGTTGGGAGGATCAAAAAGAACTAGCATGAGAAACAAGAAGTTATCTGTGCTGATAGGAGAAACTCACCTCACAAAAGTAAAGAGGAAAATGGAGACACACAAGATTGGTGACATAAATATGCACAGAAAGCATCCCAGAAAGAGGATTTCTGAGTCCTTAGAGACTTAGTAATGAGGAAGGAAATTAAATAAGCAAACAGCAGCGACTGCAAAAAGTTACAAGTCACAGGAACACTTACATGTCAGCATTCTTTGTAAAACAGCATGACAGATCTGTTCAAAACGGACAAATTAAGAGCATTTAGTGATGAGAACAGCTAAATTGCATGCAGAAAAGGCAAACTGACTCAAAGAAAAGGTTTTGTCCCTCTTGATTTAAAGCTTAACTTCTACCTCAGGGTCTAATATAGAACTGATACAAACAGACAGAGGGGCAAGCATTTTCCATGCTTACCAGCACTCCATGCCTCATATACAAATGGAAAAAAAAAGAAAGGTAATCAAGGTGAAACCAAGGAAGCTAAGAAGTCCTGGACAAGTCACCTTGGAGAAATTCTCTACAAAAAGGTCTCTGCTCTGGTTTCATCATTTCTTCCACATCCCCTCATAGTAACTGGACCACTGCCCTTTTTTTGTTGCTCTAACTCAGATTTATTTCCAGACAGAAAGGCAGCAATACACAACGTATCTACTTCTTTAACCAACTATTTCAATCAGTTTCCTTTTGTCCTTACATGGGGGACCTTCTTGAATTCCAGCCTCCTTCCCAGCTCTGCAGGTTGAAAGCCATTCTGAAGGAACATGATCGCAAAGTCTGCAAATCAAGAAGGAATCAGTGTTACAGCATCCCCTCTCATTAAAACCACTTGCACTTTCCCCTCCCAATGGGACTGCTGTCTGAAAAGCATGGCTTGCTACACAGCACAGTCAGCAAGACTGCTCAGTGCTTTTCTTTTTTCTTTCACGGAGTATAATTACTCCTGGGCAAAAAGGGTCTAGAGCCATCAGTGCCAAGAAGCAAAGGAACTGAAAGGATTACACAGACCAAGCAGTTTGCAGGTCTCGCTCTCTTTTACCACTGCAGAACACACATTATTTTTGCCTGATCAACTGACTGGCCTAAAGGTCTCACTACAGCCTTTCAAGTAAACCATGTCGTGATTTTTTTTCAAAATAAAAACATAGAAAATGTTTTTAATAGAAAAAGATGAGGAAAAAATGGTAGCTGTTAAATATTTCTGGTCATAAATATTTTGGACACTTTGCATAAGCGTTATATCCTTTATCCAAGGTCATATCACCACTGGCCCCATACTTCTTGCAACCCTATTTTCTTTTAATACTGCGTTTGAAGGAGATCCAGGAATTCAAACCAAGAATCTCTTATGGGGAAGAATTCACTAAGAAATAAATATATCACCTTTGCTGAAGCAACATCAGAAAACGCAGTGTGAGGCCCCTGTCCTTACACTCCCAGCATCCCACTAGCACAGCACGTGCTGCAGGCCTGCAGCCAGGCCCTCTCCTTGCCTGAGAGAATGCACCCCGCATGCTCCACGTCCTGGGGGGGCCCCTCTGCCTGCTCACACAGAGCACAAAGGCTGCTGCACAGCCACTCCTCCACAGCACGGCTGTCCACGTTGCTGGGAACAAACAGAAGCACATTCAGTTCAATCCCTTCCACATTTCATTGCTTGGTTTTTCATTCCTCCACCCCCTTGGGCTCAGGGAAGAGATGCCCGTGTGGGACTCTGCCCTATATGTCACATTTCATTTCTTTAAGTAAGTCTGACAGGAGCATTAGTTGCCCCATAAGAAGATTCCCAAACAAACACAAAACAATTTAAAGAATACATCTGGAACGGTGTGCCCAAGTTTTAGAAGATTTTAAATTGAAATATAAAGATCTTTAGTTCTGATTTCTAGGATATTTGCATAAAAAATGCTTTCCAAAAAATAAAAATCAAGCTCTCTTCAGTTTACTTGAAGTACAGTGAGCACTGAAAGGCTTTTTTTTTTTTCCTATCCCATTAACAGACAAGTAAACCAATATCAAAGGCTGCACCAAGGATTGCAGTAATATTCTTTCAACGCCATAAAATAACGACATGAACTTCAGAAGGAGTAACTGATCCTCCTCGTTAGCTCCATACTGGGAAAAACAAATCAATCCTTACAGTAACTATCCCCTGGAGATGAACCTTGCCACACCTCATTGACACAGTGGCTTTGAGAGCACAGAAGCACATAGTTCATGTGAAGCAAGACTTCTCACCAAGTCCAGCCCTAATTTTCACTGAGTTTCAAGGCAGGTCTCAAGGCAGAGCCAGGTGAACCAAAGGGGCTGGGTAATGAGCCCTTCCCCACACTGGCTGGGATTAATCCCCATGCAGCCATCCGGGGCAGTGAAACAAAGAACCAAATGGAACATTAACTAGAATGGTCCTTAGTGGCAGTTCCCACCCAACCATTTTGCCCCACATCACAAGTGATTCAGCAACCCCAAGCAGTCACCGTGCCCTGAACTGTGCTAATTAACACAGAGTAACCTCTCCAACCCTGGTTAACTTCTTAAATCCTGCTAATCTGATCACCTGCAAGCATCTGACTATATTCTTAGTCCAGAATACTCATGACTTATCCCTGATTACATTTCAATAGGCTTTAAGGGATTAAATATGTGTGCAAACCTCCAAGCCCCCTCTCACCTCTCCAGCAGCTCTTCCAGCCCAGTGATGCTGTTCCTGTGCAGGTGCCACATGGTCTCCAGCACTGGAAGGTCCTACCAGGAATGTCACAATTTGGTCACAGTGTGTATTTCACACTTAACATTTTGATAACAAACCATGTACTAAAAAAAACAAAACTACTATTTGTTCAGTCAGGCAGCCTAGGATTTATGAAGACTTAAAAATAAACATACCAATACCAGATGAGGAAAGATTACATTTGATTTCTCCTTCCTACAAATGCTGAGGGGTAGGCACATCATTTTACATTCCCATGTTCAAGTCATAAATACGTCAGTCTTCATCTCCCTGGAATAATCCTAATTCTGAACAGTCAGAGGAGCAGCAGTATCCCAGAAAACAGGAGAACTACTGCATTTAGAGTCTTGTTCACCCAGAAAAAAAACAGATTGGAGAATTATCACGTAGTTATCTCCTTGTTAGCTTCTGTGATTCAGTTTTGCTGCTCTCAAACCCATTTCCCTAGAGGAGCCTATAGAAAGAGATGCTGCAGATGTGCAAGAAAGCAGGCCTGTGGGCACAGGGGAACACCAAACAGCACCTGAGCTGTCCTGCTCCTAAAGGCCAGGCCAGCCATTCCCACAATCAGCACCAGGCACTGCTTTGGTGTAGATGAAACCTCTGCCCTTTTCCATCTCCCTGTAACATCACTTGCAGCAACAGAAGAGCACGTCCTGGAGAGCATCTTGTGCTAGCAGAACTCCAGGATGCACCTGGCAGGGCAAATGATGCTCACTGCAGCCTCAGTACAGAAACTTTCTGACTCAGAAACAAAGTGCTTTTCACTCCTTGCAGGGGAAGAGGTGCCTGGGAGTTTGGAGCACACAACCACCAGCCTTCCACAGTGACTCTCAGTTGCTTTTCAGGGAGACCCTGGGCTCGCCCATGTGCTTGGTTTTCAACAGCTTAATCCTTTACTATATCAATCTCAGTTACACAGCAGCACCTGATCTCCGTGTCTACCTGAGAACAAGGGGATTTTAATCAGCCCTTAAAACACATGGAATTCTATTTTCAGTCGATGAATGGACATTTGAGACTACAGTGCACCCACTTCCTTCTTTCCCACCAGAGCAGCAAGCAACCAAAATTGGTTCACAAGAAGTACTTAGCTCTACCCCAGAGCATCATTTATCTTCAGAGAACAAACCACCCACATGAAATCAAGACAACACATTTGTGAAGCAATCCAACTTGTTATCTGCTATCCTATTACTCTCAAGCCATTTGCTGCGTGAACTCATTCCAGCTTATCACAGTTCCCAGATAAATAGAGCAGGGAGCCAGAATGGCAAAGGCCCACTAAGTGCTACAGGCAAAGCACACAGAGGGCCTCTGGGACCACGGTACCCCACAGCCAGCTGGGAGATTCTGCACTGATCTGGGCTGCCTAGCCCTGACAACAAACCTATGAACAGATGGACAGTTATTAGCATATTTCATTGATAACAGTAGGTCAGCGAAGCTAAGCAGAAAAGAAAACAATACCCTCCAAAGCTTGTATTAACTGCACCACTGCCCCAGACAACTTTAATCCTACTGCCCATGCTGTAACCGGTGTTTCCCATGCCCTTCCTAGAACCAGCTGTGCTCAGTATGTGCAGAGTTTGAAATCTCAGGGGTGAGCAATGGCAAGACTGCTGCAGATCACAAAAAACACCAAAGTAAACAGAATACAGATGGCAGCATTTCACTAGTCCAGCTTAAAGTTATCTCTGTCCTTCAGTGTGAAGAGGGTTAAAAGCATGCTAACTGATTCCATAGCTGAAATCCAAATGCTCTGTAGCAAAGTAACATTTCTTTGCAAATTCTCACCTTCATTTTCCAGATTTCTTGACAGAAGTGTGAGCGACTGAACACATTGTTTGCCAACAAATCCTTGACTGTTCGAAGCAAGCAAGACAACCTTTCCTGGAATCACCCCAGAAATGAAGCAGAAATAATTTCCCTTATAAATAACACATTCTTACAAAAACAATTTGTAAGGTTTTTTTCCTGCTTACTGTTTTTAAAGACTTGAATGGTGGAGGGAATTCCTGAGGAAGGGCCCAAGCCTTTCACCTTAAGGCTGAGTTAGAGGCAGCCAAGCTGACAGCTCCTCAGCAGTGACATGAGCCAGCAGTCATGGCCCAGGTTCTGGTGAGAAGACCTTCACCATACCTAGTTATGCTGCAAACTGAGAAGGCTGATAAAGATGGAACAGTGATAAAAGACACCAAGCCACGCCAGGGAAGGCTGAAGCACACTAGAGGTGATTGGACCTCGTTGTGCAGAGATACTCTAGCAACAGCAGTAAAGCTGTCAAAAATCAGCAGCTTTCTATGTGGAAGAAGAGTGCCACATATCTGTGAGCTTATCAGACACATGAATGAGTGATCAGCCACTTGGGTCCTACATGTCTGCATCTTTACCAGAGCAGAGGGCTTATCAGTCTTTATCAGTCCAGGGTTTAATCAATACTGTTTTATTGATAAGCAAAATGTAAGCTATTTCACTTACTCTCTGGTCCGAGTTCAGCAGTGGTACTTGAGAAGGGCTCACAGAAGACTGGCAGATCTGCTCGATTTTGGTAACAGCATTTTTGGCTGCCAAGACTGCTGCAGGTACACCCAACCTTGAGGCCTGCTCCTGCAGGACAGAGACTTAAAAAAATAATAATAATTTTTTCAAATGCAGAAACTTGATGAAATGGGAGGAAAAAAAAACAGTGCGAGCACATGACTATGAAGAGAAATTCTAGTTCTTAAAACTCCTCCCAGCACTCATTTCACTTGTTGCACTGGGCAAATCATTTGCATTTTCATGTATTGCTCCTTTACTGTCCATAAAACGGGGGCAGAACACTACAGAAATTAAATATTCTTGCTAAGCAGGAATTTGTATTTTACTTTGGCAACACTGTGAAATAATTAAAACATTTGAAAATCAGATCTTGTCAGGGGCACTGTTCACTGGACAAGTAAGAAACAAGTAGCTGAATGGGAGATCAGGAACACTGAGAAGAATGTAAAATTGGAATTGCATTTAACAGGCAGATATTTGGTGTGTAATGAATGATCCTATTCTATGCTCATCTCCCATCGATGCTCTTTCACTTACCAATAAATGATTCTGATGATAATTCCTGGTGCTCTATGCCACCCTCTCCAGCTGGGTTGACTGAACCTTCTACCTGGAAGCAAAATAAAAACATAACAATCTTAGATGTCTGTTACTCACATGTATAGATCTATTCCTTCTAAATAGCTCTAGCATCCTATGGGGCAGGAGCAATTGAAATGAAATTAAACCATTACATGCCCATGGTGAAACAGAGATTTCAGGACATCATGCAAGAGAGAGAGGCACAGTTATCCTCATTTTATGCAGAGCAAATGAGATACAGGTCAAAGTGACTTGTCCATAGCACTCAACAGCTCAGCAGGAAGCAGCATCAGAAATCCTGCCTTTCAGGTCTCAACAGTGCAGTCACAGTGCCATAAATACTTGAAGAAACAGTAAAATATTGGGTCTTTTCCTAGATAAATTTCTCTTTTTTTTTTCCTAATACAGAAATATATTCTATAGAGAAAGAAACATTATTGCAGCTGAGCTATGGGAAGTATTGGAACTGTCTGTACAAGTGATCAAAATAAAAACTTTCTGCAGTGTGCATGTGGGGAGGAGGCAGAGCACGGCCAAGACAGGATCTTGGCTCAATTCTCCACGTGGACAGATGACACAGGCCATTGTAATGACAGCCACATTAGTCAGAAATGCTTGGTACTTCAGAGGAAACCTAACCACCTCTCCAGATTTTGCCCCAACACCCACAAAAAGTCAAACCCAGTGACAACAGAGAGGTGCTGGGCTCTCCCGTGCCCCAGGCCGAAGCAGCATCCCACCGGCCCCTACCTCCAGCAGGAGGTCACTCAGCTTCTGATGGCGATCCAGGAGGTGCAGAGCCGCTGCCCGAAGCTCTGCGGTGCTCCCATAGGTGCTTTTCCGTTTCCTGGCTCTCCCTGCTGAGAAGTTCGGATTACCCCCGGAGCCGAGCCCTGCTCCGTCCCGCACATCGCCGTACGACAGAGGGCCCTCAGCCCCACGATGTTGTTGTTATTGTTTTTGTAAGCCAAGACATCGGCCCAGAAGGGCCTCAGGCCCAAACCAACCCCGGCGCTGCCCCTCGGGCCGCGTCAAAGCCTCAGAAAGAACACGGGGACGGGGGCACCGGCGCTGGGGAGGGCCCGAGGTGAGCCCGGAACGCGGTGCAGGCCCGAGGACGGGGGAGCCGAGGGCAGAGATGGGACAGCCAGCCCTCCTCCCGTCCCCGTCGCGCTGCAGGGAGCACCGGGAGCGCGGAGGAACACGCACGTACCCAACAACTCCTTCAACGCGCCACCTCCCGC
>VXAB01003543.1:1200-13043 GCA_013399175.1 Odontophorus gujanensis
GGCCCCTTGTTTTCATTTAATTGTTACTTTTCTGTGAATGCACTTTGCACACTGGAGTCTAGAGAGTTTTTTTTTTTTTGCCAGAGGAATCCAGTGCTTGACTGTGCAACAGCAAACACCACGGGAGCAATTTTCCCTTCAAGTTTCTGAATATATTGAAAGCAGAAAGGCAAAGGGTGTGAATCTAAATGAAGGGAAGGAAAATTAACCCACCAGTCACTACAGAACCTGCCTGTCCTCGCTCCTCATCCATCCCCAGCTGTCTGACCCACAGGTACCCAATTTTTTAAATTGCCTCTGCTTTCTCCAGCAGACACAACACAGCAAAATAAATACAGTAGGGGGATGACGATAGCTCTTCTGCAGCTGAGCCATGCTCCTGTGCCATTTTAGAAGCCAGTGTGTACAGAGTGAAAACAGTTTTGATGGGAGGAAGAGAAAAATACATTATACGGTGACTTGTACGTATTTCTGAGACTGGAAAGACCTTGATTACATAGACAGCGTGGCTCTGCTCCTGAAGATAATGACATGCAGGGAGATTTGTGCCTTTATTGGCAGCTCTGAATGTTATCTGAATAGGTCAGATGATTTATCCAGATAAACTATCAGTTTTCCTCTATAGCTTTGGATTTGTGGCATATGAACATCCATTAACAATGACAATAATAATTTCATTTTAAGTTCGAACAGTCCTACAGTTATATCAGTGATTGGTGCTCCCAACACTGTGTGAAGATAGCTAGATTGGTGGAGAAGTTGATGGATATTCAATTAGGATCAAATAAAGCTGATGTTATATTTATTTTGCACAGAACAGTTTTATAAAGAGCTGATTGAAAAAGGAGGGAGCATTTTGCCACTTAGGAAACCCACCCCTTGCCTTGAAATGCAGAAATTACTCTTTCTCCTTCCTAAAACAAAACAAAAAAAAATCTTCTCTGGCTTTTGAAAGTTTGGTGCCCCTCCCTTTGAAAACTGCTCTGAATCTTTAGGGAAATAGAGTGCCTTGTCTGAAGGCAGAAACTCCCTGCACTAACTGCAGTGATGTACAAATCACACATCCAACCAAAGTTGGGTGTGGGTTGAAAGGAGACAGCAGAACCCACACCCTCAGGACAGATGGGACCCATCTGCCTCCCATCCCCAGGACTGGACCACCCCCTGCAGCTCCCTGGGCTGGAAATGAAGCCCACATGCCACCCTGCAGACACCAGATTTCTGAAAATCCCATTAACAGAAAAGCCGGTTTTAAACCTGCCTAATGGCAGAACTTTGAGCTCCATATGATGGCTCCCATGCTGGGGTCTCTCCCACTGTCACCCCTTCGTTCACTCTCTTTCAGCGTTTCGGATCTCTCCTTCAGGTGACTCCCTTTTTCCTTCTGCTCCTTCCCCCTCTGCTGGCGGCTCAGTGGAGGACGAAAACTCACTGTTCAGGTGCAAACATTTTCACCAAAAAGCTGTCAGAGTGCACTTAACCCCAGCATTTAGGAGAGCTAACCCAGCTCTGTGCTGGGAATCACAGACTCCGGTGGAGCGTTTTTTGGTCAAAAACAAAGTGGGTGTAGTGACACAACCAGGTGCTTGTTGGAGCCAAGCAGCAGTAGAAATAGAGAAAATTAGTTTTTAAGTACATGGTGGGTTCTTTTGTTGATTAATTAACCACTGCTTTGAATAGGCTTGTTGTATCACTGCTTGACCTACACAAATTGCTTCACTGATGTTACCAGGATGAGCAACACCGTGCTGCTCCTTGTGAGAATGTGGCTTTATCAAATGTGGCTCCAGGATGTAATTCTTCACAAACACAGCTCCCTGCAGTACTGCCAATGCTCATTAGGGCACGTGGATAATGGGATATTTTTATCCAAGATAATTAAACAGTTATCACATGTTATATAGAGAGGGGTCAGTTGTGCCCAGCCTACATTGTAGCACGGAAAAAGAAATGTTTCTGCGTGTTTCGTTTTCTCTTCCTGGAGTCAAGGTACACCCTGCAGCGGGGGTCCCACTCCCCCCAGCCCTCGCAGCCTCCGGGGTGCTTTCCATAGCTTCGATCTCCCTCTGGTGGCCGAACGTCGTGGGCATGGGGTTTGGATTTTGGGGGATGCAGGGACTCTCCTTCAACAGCTGCTCCAACATGAGGTGCTGGAGGAAGGGGTTGGTCTCTGCCATCCCCCTGTAGGCAATTTTGAACCCCATAGCAACACCCAAACTCCATGGCTAAGAGCTGTGTCTCCTTGAGCTCTGGTAGCTCAGGGCAATGTCCGCTGCCCTAGGGAGCCTGTTCCATGCCCAATGCCCTCTGGGGCAGAACCTTACCCTAAACCCCCTGTCCTCCCCTGGCAGCTCCATGCCATTCCCTCAGACCCTATTGTGTCCCCAGAGTGCAGAGATCAGCGCTGCTCCTCTGCTCTGCTCTGAGGAGCTGCAGGCTGCCGTACAGGGACCACCATGAGAAGGTATTTTCCAACCTGAGCAATTCTATGAGGCCTCCCCTCAGCCTTCTCTGCTCTGGGCACAACAAACCAAAGGGATTTCAGCATGGTGCACACACATGGAGGGCATCAAGACATCTTCTGAAGGATTCTTCCCTGCTACATCCAGAACTGGGCACAATGTACCCAGGGGCCCCTTGCATCTCTAGGAGCTTGCACCCCATTTCTCTATAGAGCGAAGGTCCACAGGGAATCATCAAGCAGCAGAGCTGTTAGGGAACATTTTCACTGAGCAGAAATCAAGGACACAGCCAGGAGAAAAGGAAAAAAAAGAAAAGGGAAAAAAAAGTGCTATTAAGTTTGAAGTATTAAAACACCAATCAATTTCCTTGAAAAAGGATTGGATAAATGCCTGAAGACATCCAAAGCAGCCCCATTGCACATACCACATCTGAAATCTGTTCCCAAAGTATGTGTTTTGGGTTTGTTTTTTTTTTTTTTACAAAGTTGCCTGTGTAGATTTTGTTTGTAGAGAAGACAGAGAGTTAGTGGAATATAACTGAAGGCTTCTCTGGAAATCTTTACCTATCTTGGTATTCACTCAAGTGTGTGAGAGTCTGTATCTGTATCTCTGTAAGCTCTCATTTTGGTTAAAGGAAAAAGCAATGTTGAAATACAGAACGGTGACCAATCTTCCTCTCTCCCTCAAATTCTGTCACCCCTTTTGATTACCTATGGTTGTGCTTTGTCTTTTCACACCTCTTAGAATCACCTGTACTGCTTGTTTCATACAGCACACGCAGTTTGATTAAATGTCATTGCCAGGAAGGGAAAGTATATTAGTTTAGCTGATCTGGATGAGCCAAACTAAATCTCTAATAGTCTTCAGTAACAAGGTAAGAACACTTAACTTATACATTCCTTCACCCCACTGAGAACTCATGAAAAGGTATTTCACTGGGATTTGTGAATCTGAAACCCCACTCCACTGCAGTCTGTTTGTATTTATGCATGAAGTGTTTCAGACATGCTATGAGAAGTAAATAACTTCCCTGGCATTATGTTCTTTTCCATAGACACAAAGAGAAAAATATGTATTTGTGAAACATCTATTTACAGCCTAGGATAGCTTTTATTTCAGTTTCAGGAGGCACACACAAATGAAATCCCCATGGAGGGTGGGAGAGGGAGCAAATCTGTGCCTGAGAGAGGACACACAGGGTTATACTTGGGGGATAACATTCCCACCTGAAGGGTAGGCTTTGAAATGAGAGAATCTTTAATGTCTGAATCTGAACAGGTCTTCCTCAGTTCCTCATAGAGGGAAAAGATGTAGCTCAAGAGAGTGATTCATCACAGCCCAAGACAGATGTCAAAAACAAGGTGGATGCATCATGCTCCCACTGTGCTCTTTTTTCCTTCTTTTTCTTCCCTTTTTTTTTTTTTTTCTCACTGACAGCAAGACAATACAGGGAGTCATTTGAGATGCCCAGATTAGGGTGGATGAATCCTACAGATTGCAAAGGCAGAGGATCTTAGTGCAGATGGAGCAGCCACCTGGCACCCTCAGCATGTGGGGTGTGGGATGAGGGTGGCACCGTCACTTGTCCATTCAGTGCATTCACTGCTGGTGTAGTTGCTGAATATTAAGTGGCAGAGATATCTCTTTCATCTAGCTTTTTTCCAACAGTTGCAGACCCCAGCACATTGTCCAGCAGAATAAAGGTCTGTTATAATGAATGTATGCCTTCTGCTAATAGGCTTTTTATCTCCTCCTTGCAGAGCACTCCACTGCTTTTAACAGCACAAGTAAATACACTGCTCCTGTGCTGTTCCTTTCTCACAAATGAAGCACAGAAAGCAAAGGAGTTATTTGCATGCACATGTATGCTGCTCAGTCTTTTAGCTGCTCACTTAAGCCAGACTTTTCCTATGTCAAGGGGTGTTCAGAAGCTGTTTTCCTAAGTCCTCTGCAAACACTCAGGGACAGGCAGCTCTTGCCCCAAAGAGCTTTCATCTGACATGGAAACCAGGAATGGAAGAATTTTTACTGAGCTCACAACAGAGTGGGCACAGCCCCTGTAAATGCTGCCCCATGTGGTGTAAAAACTGTTCAGATTTGAGAGGTCTGGTGGGAGGTTTGTCCTATAAAAGGAATATTCCTTCAAACTGCAGCCCCCACTTCCACCCCCATCTCTGAGCTCAGATCACACTGCCTGTGCTGTTTCAAAGGCTCTCCCTGCACTTCACCAATACCACTGTCCTATACCAAATAAAAATGGTGTCCCCTCCGATAACAAAAAACTGCCTTCTCCCTGCAGCACAGAGCTGCTCTGCTGTCAGCCCATGCCTTACTGGCTGCAGTCATTCAAGTAGGTAGCAGCAGCAGAACATCCCCAGTTTGGGCTCTTGAAATTCGCTTCCGACGCAGAGCAAACTTCACAGCTCCAAAAAGGGAGAGTAACCAAGTGCTAGTCTATAAAACTCAGTGCTAGATATGCAAAGATGCAGGTAAGACACATCTTGCCACGATCAGATGCAGCTGGCTTGGAAACACATCCAAAGCCCAGAGGAGTCCCAGCATCCTGCTGCAGCCCCTCCTGGCTGAGCTCCTCATCCCCACCAGGAACAGGCTTCTGGGATGTGAAGGAGCCCAGGAAGCTGTGCCTGCACCTACAAGAGTTGAATTGCCAATAGCAGATGAGCCTCTCAGTGCTTTCTTTTCTTCAGTTACCTCTCTCTCTAGGATTGCATTGTGTGGGATGCAGCTATGAACATGATGCTGTCACCCCTCAATAACAGCTTTGAACAGGTCTAGTGCTGCTTCATCTCTGCCTGGTGACATTTTCACAAGTGTAGAGTGTATCTGAGCTGGAAATGTGACATCCCTCGCACATGTTCATAAGCTCTTGCTGAGTTCTGCTGGCGAGCTGTGCTGTGTGCACCTGAAATGATCCAATCTATTACAAAACCTTTAAAAGGTTATAATGGAGATGGAGCAGTCAAAAGATCTCACTGTATTTCTGGAGTGCATGCATTATTATGAGTCACACCTCTTTCTGAGCACCAGACTGAACAAAGCAGAGATCAAGGGAGTAAACAGGAGCTGGAGGGAGGCACTGCTGCACTAGGAGGGCACAGTGTGGGGCTGCTCTGCCACCATCACCCTCCTTCTTGGCAGATGGAATGGGCTCCTCTGGGGGCAAACCTTCTCCTCTAAGGGAGATCTGAAGTTTGATCACATGAATCCTAATGCTGGGGCATAGGAGGGGTATGGGGTTTATCTGTCTTGGAGATATTTTTAAGGTAAAGTCAGGAGAACATCCCATACAAGCAGGTAGGACGAGTATCTTATGGCTTCTTTCTCAATTTCAGTTTGAAAAAGACCCCTACTAGCGGTCATGCCTGGCTCCTATGCTGCTACACCAGCAGGGCATGTGGTATTGACACAAACAGAAATAAAGACATTTCTCTTCTTTATTTTCCACTTTCTTTGAATACCCATGGTGAGAGGGACAGAAAAAGACAAATTTGACAAGGTGACTGCCCACAAGGAAACCTCTGCAGATGAAATGGCATAAAGATAATTGAGTGACAGTTTAAGAAGCTTCTGTTGCTCCTCGTGCTTGCAAAGGAGTTGCATTAAATTATTGAAGCATTTTTCCCACACAAGATGCTATTAAGATGCCTTTTGCTCTTCTCCCTAATCTGCTGCAGAGTCCCATGAATGATAATGCATCACGGGGGAACATGTGTCAATGTCCAGATCCACTGGAAAAAAAAAGGCCACTTGGCTCTGCCTGCTTCTGGTACTCCCACTCATCATTTTGGTGCTGTCAGCCTTTCCTCTTGCCCCCTGCAGAACCTGATGCTTGCACTAAGGTGAGGTTCATTGCTCTGTGTCCTGTGCTAGAGTGACTCTTCCTTTTTTTCTTTAAGAGTTAGGACTTTTTGACCTATGATCCTTGGTGCATTTCATTTGCCCCTTGAGGCTTTCCATCACTTCCAGCCGATGCTTTTATTACTGCAGCATATGCAAGTTATTAGTTTTGAATGGGTCAAAAATCTGACATAAATGATAATACCTTTATTTGTGTGTGTGGTGCAGGCTCTGTGACAAAAACTCTGCCTTTGATTACTTTTCCATCCCTGTTGCAGAGCTGCTTGGGAGCTCAGAGGATTAGAAGATGGCATCAGAACTCATTGAGATATAAATGACTTTAATATGCTTTGACACACACCTCAGTAAATAAAGCTGGTGTGTTGCCAAGGTGATACTCCCGTGTTGCTATGACTATATCAAATAGCCATGGTTACTTCTTCCTGGTTCCACTTGGAGGGGTCTATTTCTGAAACGTCCTTTTAATAGCTTGTGACACTAATAGAGTGATAGGGATTCTGGCCATGAATAGAATGTGTGTGATCCACGCTTCAAGCTGCTGCAAATGGTGCTGAAGGCTTTTCCATAGGAAAAACTGCTCCGAACGCAGCACCATGATGCTCACTGCCTCTGCAATGCATTTGGCACCGGTGACCCAGGGCTTCCTCTTGGTCACACCTAGACAAGAGATGCCTTGGCTTCTCATTTACATGTGCAGCATAAATTGAAATCTGTTTTGGCATTGAGAGGGTTGTTGGTTTTTATGGGTATTCTGAGAAATAAGTCGGAGCAATTATTCTTCATTTAAAGACACTCCTTCTCTTGCATTAGCAGACAGAAGTAGTAATTGGTGCAATATTCCCAGGAGCTGGAAGATGATGTAGCCTTTAGACATCAAAACACGGTTTTGTCTCAGGTTGTTTTGCAGGAACATTGCAATTCTGGTGAAAAGTGTGGAAGGAAAGCAGACAACATAATTCCCTTCTTTTCACTTGTGCCTAATGCATCACTGCAACCTAATCACCTCATTCAATTTAGCCCTGACTGCTATATTCTAATAGCGATGGCAATGTATATGGTGCACCAAAACACATCACTTGGGCATCACAATGGGAAGCTGTTCAATTACCAGCTGCCTGCAATAAGCTGACAGTTCTGAGCAGAAATGCTCAGGAATAGCAATTTCCTTGGAAATTCTGATGCTTGGGCTCTTGATTGCAAAAATGCACTTTTGCAATCATGAGTTTTGACGTGTTGTAATTTTCTGGAAGAATTTCCCTTTGTTTTTTTTTTTTTTAATAGTGTCTCTAATCAGTGCCCAGATTAGAAGTCATGACTTCTGCTCCCAACCCTGCTCTTGCTTTGCTGTGTGTAGAGCAGTAGTCCTCATCATTCTTGAACCTGGGCAGCTCCCCCCAGAATGCATGCATTATTTTGCAGGTGAGCTCTTGTCAGGAGCACTCCAGGATTTTCCTCCTTGATCAACCATTGTAGGGTAAGAATTCAAGTTCTCAGCCTCTCAAATGCATGGAATTTATGCTATCCAATTACATTTCATCCCTATCACTGTATTTCTCAAGGACATCCAGGGTATTTCTGATTTTTAACAAGTGACAGTGGGGCTTTTTTCTTGCTCTCTATGGGTTTGAATTAGCCCCAGTGAGGGAAGTGGGTCTGAAATGCAGATGGATGAGATCTGTTGTACTCAGTACTGTCACTGTGATCTCTTTACAGTATAAATGATGGCACACACATGTTGGAATTGGGGCATGTGAATTTGTCCGTGCTCCACAAGCTATGCTTAAATAACCCAGTCAACATCTGTAAAAGATTGAGTTTAAATCCATTCACTTCTTTCATAATACTTTTTTCTTTTTTAAATGTAGACAAGCCTTTGTGTGTCTAACTGTCCCTGAACTCAAATGGCCAGAGGGACTGTGCTCAAATTATCCATTAAAAACAATCTCCTTGCAGAGACCAAGCATGAAAAATTCAGTCCAAAAGATGAAAGGTTCAGAAAATGTTAGGAGTTCATGGCAAGAGAGGATTTATAACGGTTTGCAACCTATACAACAGTTGCCATAAGCAGTATATACTCTAGCACATATAGGGCCAAAACTTCCATCAACTTTAAAGGAAAATGGATTAAAGCTTAAAGCAGAAAGCCTCGTGACTAATCATCCATATGAGTAACCCACACCAACGCAGGATCCTTCAAGTGGCTGTGTGCTTTCAGAAGGAGCTGCTGCTGGAAACTCTTTGGGTTAATTCCTCAGCTCAGGTGGCAGGAATAGGAAGTTTGGGTGGGAAAGGTATGAAATCCAATCCCTACTGGAAATCAAGGTGGAGTACTGGTGCCCATCCCTGGCTGTAGGGCAGGCAGCACTATGGAAGATGCTGACCATGATTTTAAGCTGTGTCTGTACTGTATTCCTTCTGGATGGCATATGCAGGTGTGGAGAGCTGCATTCAAAAAGCCCTCCCACCACAAAAGAGGTTACAACAATTAATAAATGTTATTTATAAAGCACTTCCCACTCCAAGAGCCTTTTGGGAGCAGCATGAACCATTAAAATGAAATCCAATTATAAAACCCAATCACAATTAAATCATTCATATCCCTCCGCAGGAGTCCTGTCTCAATCAGTCACTCTGTCTCTCTCCTATGGCCCTGCAGCAGAGGAGGTTCACCTCATTTGTTTGTGGCATCAACAAGAGAACCCTCATTAGCTGCGTATTATAAAGCTGTATGGGCTAAAGTATTGAGATTAATATGAAATAATTAGCTCTGATGAAAGTCATACCTCACTCAGAACAGCTGGGACTTGAATAGGATGCAACTGAGACTTGATTACTGTGTCATTACAGTATTAGTGCTGTGTACAGTCATTGTCATACAACTCCAAAATGCCTTTGATACGATTACATTTTAATTGAATGCCCGCCATGCTAGAGCTTGATGGCACTGCAGCACTGGGGATGGTAACTTCATTGTGCAATGACTTTCATTTTGTTTTTATGAGTAGAGCAGAACTCCTTAACATTCAAAAAGCCAGCTTCACAGGGGCAGTTCCCTCCTGGGAAAGCTTTAAAACATGTCTCAATGCTGTCTCTGCTCATCTTTTCTCAAGAAAATGGCAGAATTGGGATTGTGATAGATTCCCACTCAGCCATGGGTAGGGGACACGACTGTGCCACTCCCTGGTCAATTTTGAAAATGTTTACCTCCAGAGTTACTACTAGAAAAGGAGACCTTTTAGCCTTCGAAATAAGATTTTACAACAATTAATGTCAGATGGTTTAAAAAATATCCTAATTAAGAATTGCCCTTTGTAACAGCTGACTGACCGAGGCCTGGAGGTTTAAGGTTAGCTCAGAATCACACATAATTCATCCCCAGGTGCTGTTTGGAGGACAGTGGTTAAGGTTATGTTCTCACTGATGCATGCAACTATGCTGTAATTTGCATATAGAAGTCAAATTTATAATGTTTTGAGGGGGGTTGGGGCTGGGGGGTAGTGTCTTTCAAGCAGAATACACCGAGCATTAATGGCCTTGGGAGTGGGAGAGGAAAGAAAAAATGGGATTGTGACTAATTTAAAATGAAATTAAGAGTGGGGGGCATATTCAGCATGCCCTGTCAATGATTAACACTCCAGTGTGTCCACATCCAGAGCTGGAGTGCTTGTGGATTCACAAGTGTATATTAAGAACAGATAAAAGCTGCTTTAGGAAATTAGGTGCAGGTTTGCAGTTCCTGCTCCATTGTAGGACTGAGGCTGGGTTGTGTCATAGCTCTGGAGCCAAATCCCCCAGAGTTGAGGTGTTCTTGACTTCAGATCTCGAGGCCCCTGGAGGTTTTCAAGGAAAGAGTAACTGGGGTGCTGAGAGACATGGATCAGTGGGCATGGTGGGGATGCATTGGTGTTGGACTTGATTACCTTAGTGGTCTTTTCCAATCTTGATAATTCTATGATTCTGTAATCTGAGTTTGAATGTGGGAGGTGGTCCTGTGTAATATCTCTGTCCAAACTCCTGTTTCAGACCCCTCAATACAAAGGAGGTTGCACACAGCGCTCCAAAGATATAACCTAACTTTTTCTCTCCATGTGAGTCATATATTACTGCTGTGTAAAATGACATTGTCTTGTTCTTGGTGGAGCCAAGAATAGAGCTGTTCATATAAGAGTGGTTGGTTGCTTCCACAGAGGGAACAAACCATGACATTATCAACTCAGTTTTTTAGATCAAATAATTTAATTCAAGCTCAGATTAATCTTAAACAGGCAAAGCTGCTTCTCCCACTGAGCCACAATCCAGCCTCAGAGTTGCTCTTCTGCTTCTTGTTTGACCGTCGCATGAGACTANTTGAATGTGGGAGGTGGTCCTGTGTAATATCTCTGTCCAAACTCCTGTTTCAGACCCCTCAATACAAAGGAGGTTGCACACAGCGCTCCAAAGATATAACCTAACTTTTTCTCTCCATGTGAGTCATCATATATTACTGCTGTGTAAAATGACATTGTCTTGTTCTTGGTGGAGCCAAGAATAGAGCTGTTCATATAAGAGTGGTTGGTTGCTTCCACAGAGGGAACAAACCATGACATTATCAACTCAGTTTTTTAGATCAAATAATTTAATTCAAGCTCAGATTAATCTTAAACAGGCAAAGCTGCTTCTCCCACTGAGCCACAATCCAGCCTCAGAGTTGCTCTTCTGCTTCTTGTTTGACCGTCGCATGAGACTACAAGCTCATATTGCAGGACCCATGCCCAGTCCCACAAGGAGAGTATAGAAATTCACACGTGCCCCATCCTGTGACTTGCACATGATGGGAAGACCCACATCACAAGGCTCTGCTATTAAATCATCTCATTCCCTCAGCTGCAGGAAAACTGCTTTTGAAGTTCATTGTTTTGAGGGCTGGGAACCAGGTTTTGCTTTCTAGTCCAAGTTGTTTCGTGACTGCTTCAGTTCCATTTGGTCCCATGCTTGTGCTGTGAGTTCAACCTTCATCACCCTCCATCACCAACCTATACACATCCTGTGTTTGTCTCCATAACATTTGGGTGATGGAGAAATGAATATTGCAAATCTCACCAAAAAACAACAACAGAGCATACCCTCCTCCTTCAAAAGCCAGAGCAATTTTGAGGCGGTGCCTTCTGCCAGAACTCGGTTTATAACAATGCCGTCACTCTATTTGAAATCTGGTTGAAATAAATGCATAGAGTTAACAACTTGGGAATGAACAATTGGGTCTTCTAGAGGCAAACACAAATTACGAATAAAATTTACTGCTTAGCTGGAGCACTTCTGAATGCTAGCAGTGCTACATAGGCAGAGGAGGCAGACCACAGGTGTGCTGCTTTATTAGCTTAAAAATGAATATCTAGGCTTGCTGTACTCATCAAACGTAGCCCAGAGGAAGATCAAACTCTTCAGCTTTCCAAAGATAACTCAGCTGATAGTTAGGTGCTAACCCATAGGACCTTTCAGTGAAAAGGAAGGAAAAGGAAGGAA
>VXAB01003546.1:1320-46890 GCA_013399175.1 Odontophorus gujanensis
CCCCCCAGAGCAACGAATGTGAGCAAACACAATAAAGATGCTGCAAAAGAGGTGTCCTGGTGGTTGTACGGTGGGGGTGGGGGCTGGGAAGGAGGAGGACCCCCCCGAGCTGTGCAGGGGGATTTCTGCCTCCTTTTGGGGTGTCCCACGTGCGCAGTCGGTGCACAGTGCAGCCCACGAGTGGCCCATATGTTCCCCCTGGGGCCCAGCTCCTCCCCCCCCTCCAGCGGTGCCGTCCAGGAAATGACTCTGCACTCCTTTATTAAGGTTAAAGGTTTTTAATCACTTTTCCAGAATACAGATACGATTCAAACAAAAACTATTTTGGGAGGGGAGGTGTCTCAGTAATTCACTTATTAATACCATACATTGAACTCTATAAATTCTCATATAAGAAAAAAATCTTCTTCATATAGGCTATGATGCACTGGTGACCTATGCAAATCGTTTGAAGTGACGCTTTGCAGCTCTATTATAGCACCTTTTATCACGGGGCTGCAAAACGTCCTACGGAATTCAGCCTCATAATGCCCAAACGAGGTAGGAAAGTCCGGCCAAGTTACACAGGGGTGGAACAGAGGGACAATGGAGCACACGACACCGGGCCCTGGGGGGCAGTGGGGAGCAGGCAGGAGCGGCCCTACCCCCACCTTTCAGGGTAGGAGAAGCCCCTCTGGCTCTAAGAGTCCTTCCCACCGTGTTCTGGCTCGTTGCCTTACAAATAAATATGGGGTGAAGAGGTGCTGAGCCCCACAGCACTGCAGCAGTGCCCGTGGGCTCAGGCTGAGTGTGAGCAGTGGGAGATTCGGTTCAGCTCGAGAGCTTCCTGCCCTGCTGCTCTGCAGCACTGCCCAAACCTTTACCCCAGCGACAGCTCCTGTCTGAGGGCACCCATGAGCAGCTCAGCTGCTGCTGAGGTTCAGAGCACAGCAGAGGTTTTTTTTTGCAGTGCTGTTTGCCACGGGATGGTGGACACGTGCAGGAATGCGTGCACGCTCAGGCTTTGTCCGTCCCTGCTGTGGTCTGAGCTCACACGCAGCACTTCCTCCCATCTTTGGCACCACTCTCAGCACTGGAAGCAGCTCCCGACCCCAAACCCAAAGGTTTTGCAGCAGCACAGCCACAGGAAACACGCAGTTTCACTGCCCTCAGCTGCAGCCTACAGCCACAGAAACGCAGTGCCTTCCTCCACATCAGTCCTCACCAGGTTGGCAGAGCAACCACTAGAGCAACAGAGCTGCTTTCTGCACCCAACTGCAGCACTGAGCTCCTCCAGGCCCCTCTGCAGCCCACGGATGGATGCTGCACTGAGCACCACTGCCAACAAACACTGCCAGGACAGCAGCCACGCTGCAGTGAGAGCTACACGACCCCGAGACTGAACTGCTACAGCAACAGCCTCCAAAACGAGGGACACCACTGACAGCCACAGCGTCAGCTCTGTGTGCACACACAGCCAGGCATGGCAGGAGCACGTGGATGGAGGACACTGGCAGCACCAAGCATCGCCACCTCCTCCTCCTCACACTCATGTCATTTCTCTCTCCACTCTGAGATCTACACAGGATCCTCCTCCAAGAGCAGCATGGCCAGCAGGGAACTCAGCGGCCTCTTATCCCAAACAGCTCCACCTCAAAGTGCTCAGAGCTCCACCTCCACAAGGCCATGGCCGCAGTGCACCCAGGAGGGATCTCACCCCAGAAATGAAACTGAAACTGCTCACTCTGATCCTGGCACCGCCCGGAGGTGCTGTGTCCAACCCCTCTCTGCCTCCGAGCCATGAAATAAAGGAGGAAACGCCGCGGTGAACATCGGTCTGCATGCTTCTGGGGAGTCACCTCTCCTTGCTGGGAGGACATGAGGGGAAACCCCTTCCGTCCTAGGATCCTGGAAGAGAAATGGACACGTGGAAGTGCTCACAAAAAAGTGATCGTCTTCAGAGAAAGCAAAATGAGTTTACTCATAGAGCACAGAGATCCCATCTGTTCTACGTCCGCCATCGGGGGCAGCACCCACCCCTCGGCTGCACTCACACGCGGGGTGCCCAGGAAACACCCAGCTCCTTCCTCCTGACACTGAGGTTGGGACACACAGTGCACAGAAGCAGCACAGGGCTCCTTCCCACCCCTGCAGCCCCAGCACCACGGAGTGCTCCATTCCTCAACCCCTCCATCAGCCATCCCAGTACAGAACACTGCTGCCACCACGCCACTTTAATGGCACCGTGGGGAGAGGTGAACCCCCGCAGCCAAAGGCTCTTCCCCAGGAGCAGCAGCTGCAGGGCAGAGCAGGGAGCAGCACACACACACACTGTGGGCTTTGATCAGACAGAACCAGGGGCAGGTTTACTTTTCCACATCATTTTTCTGTATTAAAAAATACATCGGTGAAATCTGTTACAGGCAGGGACAGGACTACCGAGCACACGACGTCAACGGACTACTTTCTGATTTTATTTTTGTTAAATTACTTTTGTTACCGCTAAAAAAAAAAAATAATAATAATTAAAAAACAAAAACAACAACAACAACAAAAAAAACCCCATAATTAAAGGCTGTTGAAATTCATCTCTTGAAATTGTAGTGACAAGATCAAATACCAGAGCCCTGTTACAGAAGGTGGACAGCTGACCAGAACTAGATGAAAACCATACAATTCTCTTCTTTAAAAAGAGTTTGGGTTTCCTACGACTCCGTGGTCGCCAGACATCAGAAATGCATCTACCACATGTGAAAATGGACACACAGCATCTGATACAGTCCTGTCCTCTGAGCACAACGTGGCAGCTCTTCTCTTCAAGCAGATGCAGTAACAGCCAAGCCTCGACAAAGTCTCTTTTGCTTCCCAGCATTGTGCCTACAACTCTTTGGGTGGGGTGGGAAAGATGCCCATGGCAGTTTCCTGCCATAGTTCTGCTGTCAGAAGTAATACTGCATCCTCTGTACAACACTGCACGCACTGCAGAGGTGGAAAGAGAAAGAGTGCACGTATCTTTCCATTGAAATGACAAGGCCCTCCGGATCTGCCTTCCAAAATAACCAAAACCATAGGAGAAAGAGGAGAAAGGAAAGCTGCCTCAAGGGAAAAATAAAACCACCAAGATTTCCACGCACCTCAGGATTTGCTAGGTTATAATCGACAGACTGCAGAGCTACTGGGCTACTAAAGGGATTTTCTGCACATGCCCCAGGACAGTCCCCAACCGTACAGAACCCATAGCATGATCACTCTGAAGTTTGACCTCCTGCACTCCTCCTCAGCATGGGGTGAGCAGCCTGGGCTGAGAGCTGGGCCCTGCACTGCAGCGTGCCCACATCCTCCACCTCCCCAGCACGTTTGATCCCGGTTTTCCCCCAACACATTTGATCCCAGGTTTATAAAATCCTTATAAAAGTGTTTCGGTGTTCGTAGGTGCTCTGCTTCGCTCGTCTCCGTGCCACCACTTCCCCTCCTTGTGAAGACCTCCAAGATCTCCACGTGCTGTCTGGTGGCTGCAGCCCGGCTCTCCACGCCCGACGTGGTTACGGTTGATGCTCCACGATCATTTCCCTTAAAAAAAACAAACAAACAAACAAAAAAAAAAACAAAAAAAAACCCTCCACTTTTTTTTTTTTTTTTTAAACCCTAAACAGATAAAGGATTTATGCACCACTCAGACAGGTTAGTTCAACTTGGGTTTGTTCATTTATCGCTGCCTGCCTCAGGACGGTGTTTCTTGCAGCTTGTCTCCTTCCAGTTTGTACATCCACTGTGGTTCCAAATACGCCTGTAGGTGACACGAGCTTGCTTGCTTAACACACACTTTCCAAAAGCTGGACGTATTCACAGTTTGGTGCTTCTGATGTATTCAGAGGAAAATACCCCCCAACTTCAGTTAGTCTGATAACTCAATATCAGAGTCTTCTGATTTGACTTTGGCAAGTTCTTCGTGTACCTCCCTCACCATAAGAATGCGAGTTAACATGATGTCCAAAGTTGCTGGGTCTATGGGCAATGTGGAGTACCACATGGGGCTGTTGGGGACACAGGAACGCTCGGGCTGAAGGTAAAACACATCGCTCCTCTGCTTCACGCTTTCAGAACTGGCAATGTAAAAGGAAAAGATCACATCACAGAAGGCAGCTCTTAACTCACAAAAAAAAGAAAAGCCATGGAGAAACAACAAAGAAAAGGGAAGGTACACTGAGGTACCAACACTGTTATTTAAACAGCGTAGTTAAAATCTTTTTATTAGGGAATCTGATCCCCTTCTTCAGCTTAGTGAAATGTTTCATTGCAGGTCACTCAGGTTGCTCACAAAGAAACAAAATCTGTGGTTTCTTTTTTACAGATACAGCCCTTCATCTGTAGCATCATCCGTCCCATCTCCATTACTGCAGGCTTTGTATGACTGACAGATGCATCTGACATTCAATCTCTGAACAAAACACTGCACAATCCACAACTGCTGTGTGCTTTGGGCCAACAAATGTTCAAGGACCAGCAAAACTAAATCCCAGCTTGCTTCTCCTGCTGCAGAATGGCAGGTCCCTCTGCTTGGCAGACTGACCATCAGACTCTAAGAAGATTTCCACTCTGGAAGGAAGGGACAAAGTCCTCCAGAGCAAAAATCCCTCCTGCTTGGCCTTGGTGTATTCCCATTAAAACAGCAAAATGAATTCTTACTGCAGCTTGTACTGCTGCAGGGGCTCTGCAGGAGCTGGTATACCTTGAGGAGTATTTCTCAGCCCAAGGACAGCTAACATCTCCTAGTGATATGCAAGTGAATACAAGGAAGATAAGGAGACAAAAGAATGAGGGCAGCTGCAAGGCACGCCTCTGCTTAAGTACAGGGACTGTTTGTAGGAAGATCACTAGGTGCATTTTTGAGGGTGATTTATTTGAGTTTTAGCTGACACTAATGAGATCCTGTTTCACTCTGTTTGTGTATTTTCTTTGAAGAACATCATGCCCCACCTGCTCACAGATCTACCTAAAGTTGACATCAAACAAAGGGAAAGACAAAGTGATTTGTATCTGTGTCCTTGCTATGCAGTCTCTAACTCCTAAATAAAAATTAATCTCACATCTCAGCAAGCAAAATCCATCATCACTTTTGCCTAAAGTCACACTTTTCTTCCCCTCTTTCACAAAGAACATGATGTCTGAGGAGAGCCCCTGCCCGAAATCCAGTTCTAATTTTTAATCTGTTCTATCACTTACCATTTTGACAAGTAAAATTCATAGAGTCGGACTGGACACCTCAGGGGATTCTCTGCATTCTCAGCCATTTCCACTGCTGTTGAAATCTCATCTTCACCACGTTTCCTTTTGCCTACAGACAGTTTATCTGGAAACACAAAAAAGGTATCACTCGACTTCAGCAAAGAGCAGCACATGAAGAGTCACACTGAGTCCTGCAGCCTAGCACCAGCCTGGCTGGGCTCTGCCACCCCTCAAAACGTGCTACTTGTAGCGATAATCTCTTTCTCCAAATCATCCCAGAGTGAAAGAACTTGAAAACATGCAGGATGACAGCAGAAACCACGCTACCCATTGCTCTGCTTACTCGATTTTTCTCCCCTGCCCTTTTCAAATAAGGAGTAGATAATAGAAGACACGATGGCAGAAATTCAAGTGATCCTAAAGCACTCACTTACCTGATTCTACCTCTTGTTTTTGAAAGGGTGGGAAAAAACGTAAATACGTGGTCTTAGTATTGTACTTCAGAGTTCGGGTCCTCCTCATAACGTGGGCAAAGGACAGTTTCAGGTGCTCACTGACATTCTTTAGTTGAAAGTATTTGGTGTTGAAGAATAGCAGTGTGTTTAATAAAACTATGGGGGAATATGCACCCAGCTGTTTACATTCCCACAAGTGCTCCTCTTCTATTCTTGAGAACATATAACCTAGAAACAAGGTGCAGAGAAAGACAAAGCATTACCTATGCAATTTTAGGACACTTCCTCATACTCAGTTATACAAAGGAATGTAACAGTTTTTACAGGCTGCTGGCAATCTAGGAGACTTCCCCCATCTTCCCAGAGCAATGAAACCCTCATACACGAGCAGAGTGGGACACAGGCATGAGTAAAATTACATTGGCAGAGTCTGTCAGAGATGCACGTAAGTCCTCTTTCAGCTAACCTTGTATGTGAATGAACTGCATATGAGAACAAAGTCAGACCTATCGTAGGTAACTGAAGTATAACACCAAGAGCACTGCATGCAAGAACACAGAGGGAGTGTGGAGAACCAAGCTGTGGAACAGCACCATCTTCCAACACCTGAAGAATGGACAAAAGTATTTAAAGGAAGTGAGATTCTGCTGATGTCTGTAATCTAAGCTTCAATTGCACTGCATTAAACCAGAGTCAGCCAACTGCAAAAACATCCAGCTCCTGAGACATGGAGTGTAAGCTTAGAATACCCCATCTCCACAAACAAATGCCCATTTTTACCATCCTAAGTTAGGAAGGAGAAATTGAGGCTGATGAGAGATTTGTTCTGAAAGAACTTCACTGTACACAGCTCCCTATAAGCAACTGGGTTATTTCTGTGCTAACAGAAGGTTCAGTTTCTAAAGAAAAAGACAGTTTCAGGTCCATGTATGGAATTGTCAGTATCACTCAAGTTTTGGTAGTAATCTGAAAAAGGATCTTACATATTAACATTGCTGGTGAACACCATTATAAACTTGCAAGAACACCATCTAAGAACTATTAAAAATATCTGCAGAACTTGGGAACTCTTAATGTGGAAGTGACTGAGGTGAGAAGAACTGGGAGTCGAGGAGTTGAGACAAGACTCCAATGATTTCCTTATATGATCCTCTGATAAATCAGAAGTATTTCCAGTACTGACGTGGAGACACTTTTCCAACTCTACACTGAGTAACTCATCTCAAATTCTACACACAATTCTGGTTGCTTGTATTCAAAAAGATCAGCTACAACTTGAGGGAAGAGAACTAGTACACTGACTACGGAAATGGGAAGCCCTTCTTTAAAGGAGCTGAGAAATTGATCAAACGAGGGAAAGGTATCTCTAAGTGTAACCCATAACTGGTAGAGATAGACACACAATCCATGATTCTAGTCTACCACAAACAACTGTGTGGTGGAGAGAGAGGAGACTCGTGTGAATGGCTCAGATCACATCCTTCTTCATGGCATTGAGAAAAAATATTCATAATAAGGCTTTGTCATGCAGCTACACAAAATAAAATAATTGTCCTACCATTTGGAAGAATTGTAGGTTCCCAGATTTTCAAAAGTTTTGTAAGTTCAATCATAAACCTGGAATAGGGCTCGGTAAAAATGTTATCTATTCTACCATTCTCAAACAGGTACTACGAGAGAAAAAAAGGAAGACATATAATTTATGAATACATAACATTGCAGAGATACAGGACATCAGATTCTTTACCCTTCCTATGTCTGAGTGTTTTATGGTCCAAAATGCTTTGTTGAAATCTTCAGTAAGTTATCACATCAGATTTTCTGCATGGATTAGGACTTCCTTGGTATTAAATGAGAGATCTAGGTCAGAATTATTTTTATTATTCCAAGCTCTAGAGCTCTTATCTGAAAAAAAAAAAATCACTGTCCTCCAGGCATTAAAATATTCTTGAAAAAACAGCCTAACAGATTAGGCTGCTTAAATGGAGCTACTGAATGAGCATAGTCTTCACCAGGTAATCTCTTCCATGTAAACTCGTGTATTGGAAGAGTACTGTGCAGCTATTTTAGATCTACAACATTAAATCATAAATCAAATTCTTCTGAGGAGCCTCAGGTTTCTACAATTCTTTCCTGTATGTGAAAAGGGTAAATACAGTACCAAACCTAAAGATCTGTGTCTAGATAGAAACACCAAGCCCTCCACACCACATTCCTCCCAAGTACAGAAGAGGTTTGTTTACTCTGATCAAAAAACAAATCAGAATAAGAGACGACGACACACTAAGAACAAAGCACAAAAAGATACAGTCTCACCTCTGCAAAAAACAAGCAGCTACTTGAGACTATGGATGTAAAGCCTCAAAGGCTGCTAGAAGTTCGTATGGTCTCAGCAATATCCTACTTCTGGCTTACCTGCTGAATTCCAAGGCACAAGTATAAGATGCTGTCAGGATCATATTTTTCTCCATTCGGTCTCCGCACCTCTTGGATAAACTGGCACAAGCCAAAACTCAGCTCAGCAAAAGTGCACGAGAGAATGTCCTCCTTGAGTTTCACAGGACGAACTGTGGTGAAGGACAATATTAAAGAAATGACTTTATTCAACAGGTTAAGTCTTTATATTTAAGTATTAGGGAGTTTGCTGAATCCAAGGTGTGGTGTGGCAATGGTAACGTGTACTCAGGCTGGCAACATAGGGCTGGTAAATCCTGCATAGCTGGACTCAGGGGAACCTGAGTGAGAAGAAGATCCTGAATATTTCCTGGTAATTTTGGGCATGAGCTGAGCACAGAGTTCTCAACTCCTTAAAGGGAAAAGGAATGAGGAGTTTATAGGGCTGTGAGATTCAGAAAGGAAAGCAGGGCAGAGAATTGATCAAAGAATCTGCAGTGAAATTACTGCTCAGCTACACCACACTGCTGAGCAACTGCCAGAGACAGAACAGGAAACCTCTCTGTGGGGATTGATTTTGTTTCCTGGAGCTGCCAGTAACCTTTGTTTCCTTAGCTACAAGAAAAGACCACTCGTGATTACTCTTCTGCTAGGAACAAAAAACAGCTGTTGTTGTGTAACGACAGGAAAAAGCAGAGCTCATTCTAAGCAGTATTTTCCCTTTTGGGATCTTTCTTGTATAAGCCCTGCCACACCTAGATCTTTACAATGCAGACGCATTTAATACTGTTTGTTCTCTTCCCCACCATCCCCAAAAAGCTCAGTTACAAAACTGAATCAAATTCTCTGCTGCACTCTGAAAACTTGCCCACAAAACACTCAGTGAGAGCATGTAAGACAGACTTGACACCAGGGAAACAGGGAGTTAGACACTGCCAAGCCCCAGGAGTGCTGTGCTTTTGTACAAAACTAAAACCTCCCAAAACATCCATAATTAGAAAAACAAACAAAAGTGACATTTATATTGTCATTATTATCTATCTCCCTAGTGAGACCAAGGAACAATTAATGCCTTTTAAAGGTAGTCTGAGGCAGAGTGCAGCACAGAATGGGTACACTTCTGGAAGGTTTGTTTCCAGCACTGACACTAAGGAAGAACATAGTGGCACACAGCTTCTTACAGCCAACACTGATGCTGACAAATACTTTGTGAATGTATTAGCTAGGGATGAAAAGACAGGGCCAAGTCCACGTAGTCAGCTTGTAACTACAGTTCACTAATAGCCTAGTAAGGACTTTGCAGCTGCATAAAACACCTACTCTAGAAGTGAAGAATTACTGCATGCCAACAAACACACAGGTGAGGTTAAAGGGCTTGCATTTAGTACTGATAAGCAATCTGGTATTTTAGAGCCTGCTTTAAAAACATAATGGATCAATTAAGAATGCAATGGTTGAGATTTTTAAATGCAAGATGCTCTAAAATCTTTTCTCTACTCCTGGATATTTTAAAACCTAATTTTGTCTTGAAAAACATACTGACAGCATTTAATTCAACCAATTATTTCCGCTTACCTGAAAACTTCAGGTCCCCTTGTTCCTCCTGTGCATTTTTCCATTGGACCCAGTTCTTCCAGGCATTCACCCCGTACATATACTTTAGGGTCATCCCAGAAACAGAGCATCCTGGGTAGGAGCCCTGCATTAGATTGCGGGGCTCTACAGCAACTACAGACTTCTTTCGTCCCTAGAGGAAAACAAACCAAGCAAAGCTTAATAAGTGCTTCATTTCAACTCATATAAAGAGAGCAGGAAACTGACAAAATGCTACTGCTGTGACAGAAGCTGAAGTTATACATACGTAATTTTTAGTATGCAGAGGAAAGAAGAGAACATTTATCATGAAGAAGAACAGGAAAAAAATGCAGAGTAGATAAATCGAATTCTCATTTTCCACCCTGGATCAATATGTATTTTTTTCACTGCCAAGGATGTACCTAACATTATTACTTCAAATGCAAGGAAATAACATTCCAGAGGACTTCCTTACCCGTCTTTTTGGCTGTGGGAAGCCATCTCTGTGCCTCCGTCTTGCTCGTGAACGTGAATGCAAACCCAGCCCCTTACTGAGAGGGTCAAATGAGTCTGAAGTCAAAACACCATTAAGAATTTAAATTATATGACTTAACAAGCCCAAGAAGTGTAACTTAATAATACTAAGTACCCTAAAGATGCCAATTACATCTGTATATTCAAATAATGCTGTATGCCTGAACAATTGGGCAATAACTGTGTTCAGAAGAGGAAAAAACCCCACCCCCAAACAGTGAATGCATTCATTCAGACAAACTGACATTCTTTTGCACCACTAACATGGATTATACCTAAGGAGACAAAAATGACATGTTCAAATGAGTCAGGCAAGACTACCTGCTACTCTTTAAAATGCTGTCTGTAAAGACATCAGTAATATTTAAAAAACACAGTAATTTTTAGTAGAACTGATATACTGTTGCTGGTTTCAATATCTGGTTTAACTAAATGAAAACATATACCCTTCTTAAGCATGCTGTGGCTACAACGCTGACTCAAAGTTGTGTGTATTTTTATACAACAATGCATTTTTCTTAGCATTATACAGACCTGATGGAAAATCTGCCTCCAGGTCCTGCTCCACTTCACCTTTGGAGATCTGCTTTGGTTCTGGATCGGGTTCTGGCAGGGCATTTGAT
Source organism: Odontophorus gujanensis (assembly GCA_013399175.1). Classification (NCBI taxonomy): domain Eukaryota; kingdom Metazoa; phylum Chordata; class Aves; order Galliformes; family Odontophoridae; genus Odontophorus; species Odontophorus gujanensis. Next base: position 12,107 of record VXAB01003546.1, read on the forward strand.
CGTAAGGCATAGTGATTTAACTCTTCTTCCCAGCTGTGTGGAGTGGACACTGCTTCTGATTCTAGATCTCCACTGTAAGTACTACCTTGGTCTGTAATGACAGCGATCAAATATACCAAGTGAAATGAAAGGACAGACAAAAAGATCAGTTTGAAGAAGAGACAGATCAGGATCAAAGTCCATTTGCTGAAAAAAGTCAAACTGACCTTTCTCAAACATCTTCGGGTCCAGGAAGAGCTCATGCTCAGATGTTTGAGACCCTTCAGAAAAAGAAGGAAACTTTATCTACAAATGATTTACAGCTCACACAACTCAAAAAATTGTGAATGCAAAAAAAATACATACATGAGGTCACAGTGCTTTCACATGATACATCTTATTCTCCTCTACAGTTTTACTCACAGCTCTCTACCTAGCTCATGGGAGAAACAGAAACACAGAATTAACCCACATTTCCTTTTCTAACTATTTTCATCCCTCCATGTTTGTCACTGGGAGTAATCTGTAGGCAAACGCAGTACCTTGTTCATTTCTTTTCAGCTTGCTCCACTTTTATTACATAGTATGATCACTATCCAGCACATTCTAGCCTGCATTACCCCCCCAAGAATCCACTATAAAAAAGTTGACAGGAAAATATCCTTGCAAAACAGCTGCTCTGGCTTCTTGATCTTTGTCTCTACTACTGCATGATGTACTGGTCTGGAGATTAGTACCACTAGCAACTTGTTACTGCCAACGTAAGTTAAATCAGCACAATAAGGGGAAAAGGAATGCAAAGACATTCAGAGCACTGCAGACAACACAGGCTATATATCTACTTCTCTACCTATGAAGAGAAGACCTCTGTCTCACTGCATTAGTTTCCTTTTAAAGGCACCACATACCACCATGAGAGTGTGTTTTATCTTTTTCCTCATCTTCTGCAATCATTTCTGCCATCTGAAGGAGATCTGCTTCAAATGGACTTATGGGAATCTTTTCTTTGATATCCTGAATAGTTTCTAGGATCTTATCAGCATTATCCAAAGTAGTTGGGAAAAGCATGGGAACAGGTACCTACAAAGATATGAAGAAATTATAAGAGATTGTGTGTTTTGCTGCTTCCCTTCACCCCCAAACAATTCTACTTATTTATTTAATAACTTACTTACATTTTAGGACTACACATAATTGTAAATAACTCCAGGACAGACAGCCCTTCTCATTTCTGCAATAACCCTACAAATTGGCATTTTTATGTAATGAAACTTAATTAAGCATCATGTGATAGGGAAAGAAATGGCTTCACAAACTCCAAATACCACTCACACGACTGTTCAGAAAACCCAGTGACGTGGCTCTTGATCAGAACCAAGACTGCAAACCAGTTCTTCAGTGAACCTGAGTATAACTTACAGGTACTGGCATCCCAAGTGGAACTGGTGTGTACTGAGTGTAGAGGTGAAGGGGCACTGGCACAAACACTGGTACAGGAACAGGTACCACAATGACTTTGGGTTGAACTTCCTCTTCTTCTTCTGTTAGATTAAAAACAAAACAAAAATGGTTTGACTGCATGATCATCATACACTTCAGAGTGTCCATCAGAACTGCTTGCTGTTTCACTACTAGTGACTTCTGCCTATAATTCAATGGGTACTGTACATCTTTGCTCACAGTCATCCTGCACTTCAGCACCACTGGAACAAGCAGTAATAGTACAGTTTGGAAATAAACAGCACAGTGACCAAATACATGAATGGTGGAAGGGAAGGCAGAGGAAATAAATGCTAAGGTCTGCATCCAAGTAAATGCTACTGCAGTCACCTCACAGCTAACTAGAAGACCATGAGAAGGGACTATTAAAGAGTAACAGTCAGTTGGATAAATCATGCACTCTCAACTGCACCACAAGCTTCTATAAAACAGGTTGGAGATTAATACATACCTGTCTGGCATTCTTTATTTTGAGTATGAGGTTTGCATGAGGTGGCCTTAGTCTGTGTGATTGGCTTGCACAACAATGCTTTGTTTTTTAGAAGCCTAGGTGGCTGTGAAGATGGTAGTTTTAGTGCATCTGTCTGAGTACTAGCCTGTTTAGAAAAATATAAATGAGGGCACAGTCAGTATTGGTTGCAGTATGATACCTTACAATTCATATTTGTCCTCTATTATGAGATGTTGAATTATTTTCAACTGTCTTTGTTAATTAAATGATTGTGTATCTACCATAAAACAGCTTGCTATTCAGTGTTTTTAGGTGTAATCCATTTGCTGGACTTAAATTTATTTTACTACAAGGCAAAAAACGAGATCTGTGAGAATATTTGTTTTCTGTGGTCAAATAAGCTCCATAAACTTCTGATCTCAAAATTCTACTGCTGATAAAGAAGGACTTATGTTAAGATGCTTCTGATGACAAAAATACTGGCTGATATATATATACACTCAAAAAAAATCCCTTGAAAATCAATGTGAAATCACTGAAAAGGAGTAGGAAAAAACCAAACAAATGCTAGCAGTATCAATTTAACTTCTTAGTTATACACAGAGTGACTTTCTACGCTTGCACTGATTTCGGGTTCTGCTAACTGCAATCTTCAGACATGCATTCATATAACACAATCAGTTTCATTAAGAAAAAAAAACATACTCCAACCCATGCTGCCCTTTAGATAAATGGGTGTCAATTCCCAGAACCAACAAGCTACATAGTAAAATCTTCATATTTTTAAGAGAGTTCCAAGATGTATACTACATACTTTAAAGAGCCCAAAACCAGGAACTCTAGGAGTCATTCATATAAGAAGGGACAGTTGTTCCCCATAGCTTCACTACCACACTACAAAGGAATGGGGAAGAACAGCTTCTTCCCACAGCAGCCCTTTTGACATCACATCCCACCTCTGGCCACAAAAACTAGCCTCCAGTATCAAAGCCATACACAAATTGCTTGAGAGCTACTGCCACCCCAAGAGCCACAACTTGATGAACCTTGGTACACCATCAAATTGATCCATTAACAGACATGAGATGATTTTGATACCATACATTTAAAAACTGGATTAGGTGTGTAAATGCAAGCTGGATGAATTTTAAATGTCAATCACAACCAGGAAAGATAGGTACAAAATTAAGGTGCTAAATATTGGATACTTTACTTGTTATTGATACAATCTGGACGAAAGTGAGAAAAATAGTCTCTTGTAAAACTTACATCTCCTATTATTTTTGCTGTCACAGTAGGGACTGCACCTATGGTAAAAAAAAAAAAAAAAAGCAACGTACAAGATCAGTCTGTGTACTTACCATCAAAGATCACAACCCATGCTCTACCAAGGTCAGGAAAAAATTCCCTTTAAACCTTATTCCCCACTACAAGTAAACTGATGCAAGTCATTATTTATACTTAGGTAAAGGAAAGACAAGACAGCAACCCTCAGCCATGATGTGAAGCATAATGAAGAAGTAGCTGTTGCCCTCAGTGGAAAAGACTCCTGAACAAACACAAGTGTCCAGGAATAGAGACTTAAAAATAGAGAAATCATCTTCAACAGTCCTACCCTGTAAAACATTGTTGGAGTTAACCGTAGGCTGGGCAGCAGGGGTGCTCGCAAGGGACACCACATTTGCTATGACCGGGGTTGAGTCTTTCCTCAAAGAAGGTGGGCCTGATGAGGAAGCTGGTGCTGCAGAAGGGTTTGCTGGATGGAATGGACAGAGGAAAACTGAAGTAAGCAATGAGGTAATAGACAACGGCATTTCTGAAACTATATCCACCCTCCGGATTTATCTCCGTGTGAAAAAGTCTGCTTTATGAGGAGAGTGTGTCAAACTGGAGGTTTTCAGTTTAAATAGAAGTTGGATCCATCAGCAAACTTCAGCTGTTTTCAATTCACTTTCAGGACTTTATCACAGTATGAAAGCAGTTTTCTGTCTCTAATAGTACGTGTGTTAGAGGAGCCCTCAGGAGACAACAGAAGCGGACGTCCCACTGTGCTCAGTACCATCTATCTGCAGTACAGGTGACAGTCCAGATGCTAACAAGTCATGAATGAGGTGAACTTTATGACTCTTGCAGATGAATTCTTAGGTTCTTACTACTTGAAAACATCACAATTGCATTTTGTTAGAAATAGTGTTCTGAGGCACTTCCTTACTAACAGCCAAACACAGTGACAAAAATCAGGAATGCCACAGTGTAATTATGCTCTGAAGGCATGAAGTTACTTATATATTACTTTTAATCAAAGAAAACAACCCCCACCAAGGTAAGCAGGAGATGTGCACAGAGTTCAATATAGTATGGCCTGGTGCATACTATAAACTGCCAGTTAATATTCTTTATTGCTTGATGGGTACCTTACTGTTGCAGTCACCATCACTCTCTGGGAGAACATGCCCCTCTTTAGGATCAGGGCTATTTCTGCCCTTTGATTCGCTTCCTCTTCCTGTCTTTGTGCGCCTTTCTTCCTTTCTTCCCTTTGCATTTCGTTCCCTACAGAAACTCACAGTTCCTATTCCTGCGGGCTTCACTCCCACCCTCCTTCCCATCCCACCTGCTAAAATAATGAGCAAGGTAACAGCTACAGCATACATTAATCTTAGAATTGATACTCAAAGAATCAACAATGACACAGAAAATGTACATCTTCAAAAGCCTATCAACAACACAGAACCAGCAACTTAAAGTGCATACATGGAAGTCTGTACTTAGAATCACTGAATCTACATGTTTCTCTACTTGCTAAGACAAAGGAGGATGTCAAGCACAGGAAGCTTAGTATTTATCATGTCTTCAATAGACATCAGTACATTTCAGCCTATTAAAATGAGCTTTCTTTTTTAGATGAAAAGTAAGCACTTCTGTTTAATATTTAAAATCAGAATACAAGATTGCTTTATAAACAACATCATTTCATACCCACAGAAGTTTGAAACTGCCTGAAATAAGAGATATCTTAAACTGAGACCATTCAATTACAATGGGCAAGCACCCCAATACAGGGTCTTAAACATTTCCCTAAACTGAGTTTCCAAATAAACACTCCTACCATTATCACACACATTAAGAGCTAACACTAGTGACATCTTGTTTTACCTGTGTTGTTTGAGGCTGGGGGGTCAGAAGTACGTTGCTGCTTACAGAACATCAGAATACAAAGCAGGTTGCAAAAATGCTTCACCTCTCCTTGCCATTTTAGGGACTCACTGAGTTTACCTTGCCTCTTACAACCATCACACTTTGCCATCTGGGAAAACAGTGAGGGAGAAATTAAACGTGTTAAAAGCAACATAGAGAATACACATACAAACCTCTTCACAACATGCTCAGCAAACATAGTTGAAACAAGAGTGTATCACTCCACAGTGTGACACAAAGCAGCAAAACACTCTGTTTTTTCCCCCTCCCCCCAGAGCCATTACTTTATACAAGAAATTGCTACTCTGAAGTTAGGAATTTACTCACCTTCCATACGTACACAAAAACCTCCACAGACGCAGGGTCAAAGACAGGCAGTTAACATAGCTCCTAATTCTCAAACATTCTGCTAACACATCTGTATTTCAGAGAATGTGAGAATATTATTTACCTGGTAAAACAAAACTGTGAATTTAGACATGCACTCTTCTGAGCAGAATTCCTCCATTCTCCCCCCAAAGAGACTCTGGACCAGTTTGGGGGAAGTCTGCAGACAGTAACTGCACATTTTACAGTGGCTTCCCCAGCGCTTAGCCAAGTCGTGTTTATAGAGCAGCTTACAACCTAAAAGAAGAAAAAACAGTAAAGTAACAAAAGCATCCTTCAATATCAAATGACGTGTGTTTGGCATTTCTGCTTCTGGAATAATCTGTTGAAATACGGCATAAAAATGAGAAGTGTGAATGAAGTTCCAGGTTTCCTAAACCTAAAATCCATTTTTCTCACCTCGTCAATTAGGTCTCCCTTAGTATCACAAATAATTTTAAGGCAAGACCCTTCTGACTTCATTCCTCCAAGAGAAAGCCTTGCTTTTTCTTACCTTCACTACAGAATGGTTTATCTATGCCTGTGATTCGCACTGTCTCCTTGATAATCTTCTCAGTTCTGCAATATTCACACAATGCTGTTACACTCCTCCTCTTCTTATATTCATCACAGCAGGTCTTCCCACAAAAGTGGAACATTTTACCCTGCAACACAGTCAGAATGTTTTGGTTTCAATATTTCACATTCAGTTATTACATTTAAATAGTGAAAACTCAGAAGCATATTTATGCCCTTGAAAAATCAACAACAGATAGTGCCAGCAAGTAAGTCCAAAAACATTTTCAGCAAAGGCAGCAGAATTTTCTACAGCAAGCTCTCACCCATGTGCTTTGTCCAGGAACTAAAAAGATCATCTCTAGGATGAAAAATCAGGAATGTGCTTATCTCAACAAGTAATGGTTTGGGTCGTTTTTTTTGTTTTGTTCTGTAAGATGTCTCTTCGTTTTCTGTTTTTCAGCTTAAGTATCAGCATTAATTTCAGTAATGAATAAATTATAACAACAATCAGTTCCAAATTCCTCTATAGCAGATCACAGCAAGATCTATGCAGACCACAGCATACAGGTTTCTGAGCTTTCTGATCAGGAAAGATAAGCTGGGGCAGTCTTAGTCTTTATTACCTTGAAGTCAAGCAGCTCTGGTTTGGTTGTAAATAATCTGTTACAGTGCTGACACCAGAGTTTTACAACATTGCGGGCAAAAGTGACTTGCTGGGACTGGGCAGCCAGCCTCTGTAGACCAGCTGCAGCAGAACTGCTCCCGGAGCTGGGAGATGCAGTGGAGGTGGTGCCACCTGCTGACACCGTTGTCCCCGAGGGAATGCTTACAATGACTTGACCTTGTGACAGGGGTACAACTGAGGAGTTCACTCCTGCAGGCTTGTTGAACAAATTCTGCAGAAAAGCAAGTAGAGGAAGAGGCCTTATTTTACAGTTGTGTGTTTTACCCGACGCCCCAGATGTACATACCACCGACTGATTATTCTATTAATTGAGCTAAGAACAAATTCTAGATATCACACCTGAAAAGCTACTACACAATTGTAGCTGCAGAAATTGCGTACGCTCCCATCTGACATAGCCAAGTGATACTGAGGGTTTGCTGATGTTTTACAGCTGTTGCACTGAACTTGAACACCTGAGAGTGAAACAGAGAAGAAAAAGTGATTTATGCAACACTGAGTCCCATTGCAGATAATTCTGCACTGCACATACAAAACCAGAAATTCTGAATGACAAGACAAAATACACACTAAAGCACAAGACAAAGTTGCTTCAGATTCAGAAGCAGACACTACAGCTGCAGTGCCCATTGCTTGTCAGATCCTTTAATTAATCTCCCAGTATCCCTAGGATGCTAGAACCCTCCCCACTCCCACTCCTTGGTCTTCACTTATACCAGCAGAAAATACATTAAGGTGTGTTATCTTTAGGATCTCCACAAAGAGAGCTGAAATGGCTATACTGTCATTGTTAGGTTTACTTATGCTACAAAATCCTCAGTTCCCATATCAGCACCTTCCCTTAAAATAAACACCACTTTCTACATCCCACTCCCCAGAAAAGAATATCAGCCTTAACTTTCAAGACTAATTAAGTTTGGATACAAGCTATGTGAAATTATGCTTGTAACAGAGAAAAGGAATAAAGTTACCTGAAGAAGTAACCACTTTTACTCTGTATGCTGACAAGCAGTTAACAGAGCAAAACAGTTCAGTTTTTCCCGAGTTATTTGTGCTCTCTATCATCTCAGCTGAAGATCTCAAGGATTTACACAGTGCACAAGGTGTAATTTTAGCTGACTTCTGTGGAAACAGTAAAATTGGTCATGCATCTGGAGCAGAGTAAATTACTCAGCACCAATACAAAAGAAAGAACAGAAATTTCAGAAATAATCTCTTTTTCAAGTGTCAGGAAGGATGTGCCATAGTGTGAGACACCCTACAGTTAAACTGCTCTTGATTTTAAAGGATTCTCAGACAGCTCGTGGGAGACTGCACTGCTGTTGCCACAGCTCAGAGTGCAAGCCCAAGGGCTGACAGAAGGGCTTTGCTCATGAGGTTTGTGTGCTTTGTCAGATGATGGTTATTCCTCAAACGAGGGCCCAAATGTGTCACAGTGGACTGCTGCCCAGTGGTCCCACTGTGTCTTCTCTCAAACTGGAATACTCTGCTTGCCTTTCCAGTGGTGAGGGAAACAGTGCAACATTTCTAAGAAGAAGTAAGCAGCAAATGGCAAAGGAAGCATCTCAGACCACAAAAGCAACAGAAACAATCAGCTAATAAACCAAAATCTACCAAAGCTGTTCTTTTAACGTTGTGTCAAACTATACCTGCTTGTACAGTGTCACACACGTTGAACTGCAGAACTTTTTTGACTGCCCCTCTATCTGCAGCATGCGACACTGCCCAGACCCACTGTAGCAGTAACCACCACAATTCTCACAGCAGTTCATGGTCAAGTTATTGGCAGAGCGGAACTTGGAGAAGCAAGCATCACTGCAGAGCTTGTGTACAACGTTCTGGTAATTCACTTCATGTCTGATCTGGAAGAGAAGAAAGGATACTAACAAGAACAGAAAGAAAATGCAAGCTCGTTCCTAAGATAGCGAGTTTCCTGATGTAAAGGAAACTGAAATGGAAAAGAAGTTTGCCATTACCACTGCATTCTTCTGGCACATGCTGCACTTGGTTGAAATGCTGTTAGTGTGAATAGTAATAATAGGTTTCCTTTTCATTTCATATGTAGAAAGACATGACTGACTGCAGAAATCCTTACTGGCATTTGTGTTGTCAAACTGGGCAGTGATTACATCCTTTGGATTTAGAATTTCTCTACAGGAAGAAAGAAAAACAAGCAAAGATAAACACTGGTTTTCGTGGCAACTTGCTCTCCTTTGTTTTTGCAAACTAAATATTCCCTGGAAGATGTGGGATTTATTTAATTCAAAGATTTTCTTTTTGCTGATTTAAGTACCTGTCTCCATTCCTCTTTTCCTACTAGTAAAACAGTTGGGTGCAATTCTCAAGTAGATAATACTGTGAAACATTTTGTACCCTGTCTTAGGAGTGGCCTACAAATACACCAGGTTGTATGATTAATCTTTTCAAATGAAACTGAGAAAAGGTTTTGCACAGTACTGACTAAAAAAAAAAAGTCAAAAAGCAGAATATATGGGTTAATTCCCTTTAACAATGAAAATATTAATGGGATAAGGAGAAAAAGGGGGAAAAACAAAAAGGTGAGGACTTTTAATTCCCACTTAGTTACATCCTAAATGGTCTGACTAGTATTGTATTTTCCTCCTTCAATCTCCAGTCTACTGTTCTCTTTGCTGCTAGATTTATTAAACTGAACTTCCTACTTAATCTCTCTTTTGAAACTGTCATTCATAGAACATTCAAAGACTGGACATCCATAAATTGGAAGGAAATCTTTATATTCCTTCCTCGGATGGAGGGATACCTCCTTCTTTCTTGTCTTTTCAGACATAAACCGATTTCCAACTTAATAAATACAAATTACAGCCAAAGACTGCTACACTTTGTTACAAGGTCTTTTCACACCAAGACAGCAAGAAAGAGGAATAATTAACTGAAGTCTCAAGTTGAAGTTCAGTTGGCCTTGTAAAACAGGAAGCAATAAATCTATTGTTGAAGAAATGATGCACGAACAAAGCAGCACTCACTTTACAAAGTAACTTTCATAACTGAAAATAATTCGTATGAATCATTGTCCTCTGTAAAGAGACCCCAGAACGAGCAGTCTGTGAGACTGTTTACTTGCCTCAAGCTCCTGAACAGTAATATGACAGCTCAGAGAGCTGGCCACAGACATGTCTTTATACTAATTTGGAGATAATAATACAAATTAAAATAGAATATGAAGAATTGAAATGTTTCTTAGAGCTGAAGATTCATGTTGGTGTTTCCAAGAGGACTGTGGAAAATGCAGATCTTCTATTCTAAAGACTTTTTTTTTTTTTTTTTAAATAGTCTCTAGGCCTAGACAGAAAGCAAATGACTGAATACTGAAGCCTCAACCATTTGAAACACTCAATTCTTGACATACATAAACCTTCCTAAGAGGTACATAGATTAACCATGATCATGTAATAGCTGCAGTAACAAATTCTGAAGAACTCAAATGTACATAGATCTAAGCTCACAGAATGGAACCAGACTGGAAAGTTTTCTCTTTTTTTTTTTTTTAAACAGAATCTAAGGATTTATCTTGCCTAGAATATATTAATTTGCCCATGTTTTACTTCATTAGAGGGCACGAGTAAATCTATTTTCACCAAGAAGAAACAATGCAAAGTATTTTTTGAAAATGTCTGGCTGTTTTAAGAGTGCAGTGACATTTTAGAACAGAGGAAAGTGGAGAACCTTTTCAAATACAGGTAGCACGTGGCTCTTTTAAACTGGACAAATACAAAAGATACACTTCACAACAGATGCTTTAAAAAGCATCTGTATGCAAAATACAATTAGTTAAATAGAACTGCAAGCAGACAGACCAATTAACAAATAACACCATCAGGCATGATTTATGGAAGCGAAGTGTAAAAGCGGGCAATACAGAACAGCATGTTGTACAAGAGGAGAGCTGAAACCTTCTCATTATCTGCTTGAGTAACAGTTATTCTCAAACAATTTAAAATGCTGTCCTACTTCGAGCAGCTTGAGCAGGTTTTCTTGGTAGAAGCTGGTGGGCGACAAGCTGGAACAGTGTATCCAGTGAGGCACAGTGTGGAGCAGAAGAGCTGGGTAGAGCCTTTCCTCTGGTATGCTGTCTGCCCCTTCTGGAGGAATTTTTTACAGCCAGAACAGGAAACCCGAACAGCTGTGCCTGGAACTGAAGGAAGCATTTTACTCATGCCAGAGGATGCCACAGCAGGCTGGAAACCTGATGACAGCTGTGGAGCTGAAATAAAAAAAAAACATAGAGAAAACAGAGTAGCTGTTAAGATATGTATTACACACAATTTACTTTTGCATAGGGGGCAAGCTTATGGCTTCATTGGGACTGTCAGGGTCTAAGTGAGAACTAACAGCAGATGAACTCTGTTGTATGTGCCCTGTGCTGGTTTCCTGCAGAGTACACTGTTTCAACTGCTCTTAAGAAGGAGAATGCACTTTTAACATGGCTTTCACATTCAGTTCTCCTTTGCCTCAAAAATACAAATATTTCTCAGTCTGTGATTTCCATCATCTCTAAAACAAAACAAGTTTTGTTTGCTTTTTTTTTTTTCTACTGGGGTTAGACATAGTAAATAATGCTTTGCAAGACTATTTGCAGAGGTAATGCATTTTGTAGATTTAAATGAAGTCAGGTCTTGTCTGTTCCTTACCAAGAGGACTGCCACTGACTGAAAATACAGCACTGATTTTCAGCTCCCCTTCCTGAGTTTTTGGCTGTTGGCCGTACTCCTAAAACAAAAGAAAAGGAAAAGGAGAACAAATACACACATGTAATAACAGGTTGCATGATTTCCATTCTCTTATAATGCTGTATTGAATCTTAAGATCCAGGAAGGCAAGAAAGAACCTCTTCAGCCTGTCCCAAAGGCCAGGCTCACAGCTGCTGCCATCCAAGTACCACACAAAGAACCCACCCAGAGGGTCACAGTGAAGTGTACAACAGACAGCATCACTCAGAACACGGAAGCGTGATGCCTGCTGCCTTCCCTTTCCCACCTGCATCCCAAGACACTTTACATTCAGCATCAATGTGTTAAGACAAATATGCACATTCCAGCCTCACAAACTTCCCAGCTAGAACCGTTCCGCAGTCCTTACACCCTTACTCTTGGAAACAAGCTCTATTTTCAAATTCATAGATGGCAGTAACAGAGCAGAAATTGAGATCTAGCTGGTGAGAAGTGTTCTGTGCTTAACTCTGAGGTTAAGGACCCAGGAGGAGCCCAAGGTAAAGCTTTACAGCAGGTTAAGAAACTTTAAGCTGGGACAACAACTTTCTGCCCCATCCTGAACCAGGATCTGATTGAGGGATGCTGAATAAAAAAAACCCTCCCTTCATTTTAATCTTTTTACTATTCTTGGTCAGCTTAGCTCCACAAAGCAGTGGTGTGAAGCTGGTCTGCCTGCTGCCATCACAATCCCTACTCAGACCTACTTCAGTGGAAGGGGAACAACCTTGCATTTTCTACAGGATAAGAAAATCCCCGCAGACAGTTGCTTGTGGAATAGCTGACATCCTACAAATTACTAGCTTACCTCACAGCAGCTATTCAGACTTTGACACCATGCCTCCTGCCCATGCTTTTCCTAGAAATTCGAACCGTAAAGCAGCTTGTAACACTCGACATGTGAATCTTAATAGGCTGAAAAGAATAATCTCTTGGAGCCACACGGATGATAAGATTTAACCTACTTACAGTCATTTGAGAATAGAGAGGCCATGATGTCATATTATGACTGAGCTAAATTAACAGTTGCTGTCTGAATGCAAGGTAAGCCAATCTGCAATCACTGGGCAAAAATAAGCTCTCACTCTTCAGCAGCAGCAAACTGCTCCCTCAGCTTAATCCACCTCCAAAAAAATCACACCCTGACATCCACACAATGTCAGTCAATGCTCCCATAGCAAAATCACAAGTTTCCGCACAAAGACAACCAAGCTATTTCTCAACAGGTTTCCCAGAACACCCAGCAGCATTAGTTCCTCACATGAACAAGCAGACAAGCATACAAGTGCAAGGAAGGGAGGTTTTAGGCTGTGTACGAGCATGCCATGATGATGGGTTTCAAAGTACCGTGGTTGCTTTTATTTTAATATTACAATTTAAAAACCAGTTATTTCCAGGAATGCATATTTTTAAGCATTTTAAATCAATACTAGTACTAGGAATTGAAGTAAAATCCCAACATTAACTCTGCAAGATGAAGCACAGTTTCACAGCAGTGTAACCGTTCGAAGCAGAGACCTTTCAGCTCCAACTACCAATTACAGCAAGGAACACTTTTGTCTTTCAGAATGCACAGGAAAAAAAGGCTGTAAAACATTATTTCTGATTTAAAGCAAACCAAAATGAACCATCATCAATTCTCATGCTTTTCCAGAATCAGATAAAGTAGATCATTACAGAATTTTACTCCAGGAAATCAATATTTCTACCAATAAGATACTTCAAATTGTTCAGGTCTTCAAACTTCCTCATTATATAATCCTTGATAAGCACGAGCATCGTGCACTACATTCCACACAGATTCATTCAGCAGGTATATAATACTAAGTACATTACATATAAAATATATAATACAGCATTTGGGGATGACAAATGAAGACACATTTAACTAGTCTACACATGGTTAGATATTAACCTCAAAGAACAGAACAAATCAGAAGGGCAGTGAAATCTAAAGAGTTCCAAACACTCAGTTAACTTCTTTATTTTATCTACCCAACAGTACCATGGGAAGAGAAGAAAAAACGTTGGAAAGATGGGCCCAGAAATAAGATGAAGTATAGCAAAAGTATACAGAATGAGACTAGAAAAACTAATGCCTGAATAAGAACACCAAAACTACTGTCAGCGCAAGTGGGAGTCACCTTGGGAAGTTTTGAGCACCTTTAATGTGTGCAAAGTTTGGCACACAACCCAAATATCAGCACTGAATAGATAAGAATTGCAACATGGATCATCTCCTTGGTGCAACACTGCAAACCAGTGGCAAAGAGTGAGAGCTCAGCAGTGCATGCCCTGGCATCGTGCAATCCAACAGTTCTGCCTTTCTCCATTTTGCAGTTATTGAACTCTTACCCTAAATCACCATAAAAGATGTCAGCCTCAAATGACAAAGTCACTTGACTTCACTGACCTGTATGTATTCAAATACTTTTTGTAAGGGAAGACCTCTAAGTATGAATGTTTATAATAATAAAACAAAGTAGCACTGTGCTCAAAACACCAATCTTAAACAGGGAAGTAGTGGGAACTGCTTAAACTACACAGCTCTAATTGTGACAATTCACAAAATACTCAGTAAGACACGACTAATTTTCTAGTGAGATCTAGTAGAGATGAAGTGTCTATATTGCCACAGATTTAATAATGCAAGTTTTATAGCAGTTTGCTTTGTCGCTAGCTGAAAAGCATAACAACTCAGTGACATGGTAACATGACATCAAAAAGTTGGGGGTTTGGGTTTCATGGTAGAATAAGAGGGAGAAATCCTTCTACTAAACTACGTTCTTCAAGTTAAATTTCGGTCAACAAACCAAATAAAATGCTGAACTTATGTCCAGCCTATGCGGTCAGTTGTCAGACCAAAATGAGAAATGCAATGGGAAACTTACCTCAGAATTATCAGGATCATCTTTAATTTTGTCTAATAGTCCCTGCTGTGGGGCCATAGCTTTATCATATTCGTCATCCAAAGGCTCCTCCTTAATTCTAATATTTGGTGCAAAGGAATTCCCCAGCTCTTGTCCAATAGATTCCTTACTAGAAAATAGGTAGCTAGACTCCTGAAACAATAATATGAAAAAGAATTCACCCTCCTGCATCTGCCATGAGGAGTTGGGCTGATGCCAAGGGGAGTTTCTGTTGCAGATCAAGAGAAATGGGTCCTACCACTGGAAGGTGGGAGAAACGAAGGGCAGCAGCCGCTGCCTCTACCTCCCTGCAGCACCCTCTGTCATCCCACCCCCAATCCTTTTCACTCCTCTGGACAAAGCAGAAGCCACCCAGCTCTCTAAGTTAGTTGTCAGTAAGGGCACTCAGTTGGTTGGGCAGTGTCTCCTGATGACAGAGCTCTTCCCTGCTTCATTTGTAAGAAAGGCACCAGGTCAGATGGATGCATCCAGGTCTAGAACCAACTCACCCGTCACAGTCAGACCACGCTGGACATGAAAGTGGCTATCAAGAGAATCTTCAATTCAAAGAGAGGGTCAGCAAAATTTTACAAAGTTATATGCAGATTGTTTAAGTAGCAAAGATGTCTATAAGTCAGAAGACCAGTTTTCTTGATGCTCAAATTTACACTCAAATATAACATAAGTATTTTGAATTATTCCAGTATATTGCTGCACTTGCAAAAGTGTTTGAAAGATCTATAGCTTACCCTGAAGTTAGTTTCTGGAGTTTGTGGCGCTAACTGCGTCCGTAATGTTTCTTCTACTTGATTATGAACTGAGGAAAACATATACATTAAATATAAATGAATACAGATTCCAATGCATATCCTTAAAAACTATCTAGTCTCATACTGATACCCAGCCCCACAGCCTGACAGCACCTCAGAAGCATTAAAACACTCCCTTGCTCTTCCCTGTAAATAAGATGGTAACCCTTAAAGAGAAGTGATATTTTAATGTCTACTGAGCCACTATTTTCATATACCAGCAAAATAATGGTGTAACCCTGAGGCAGAATTGTTCATTCAGAATTTTCTATACCCCGCTGAGTTCTGAATTCTGCCACGTTTCTACTTTTAAATCAGAAAACCATTTTCACCAACTTCCATCTTTCTCTTTGTTTGCCTTTTGTCTCTTCCCCTTTCCTCAGGGAACAGCAGTTTTTTTAGCAAATATCTTTTTAAAAATACTGGGTTTAAATACCAGAAATGTAAGCTGTGAGTCTCAACAAGCAGCCAGAGGCTCTCACTTGTTGGCCAGCCCTCACTCTGTACAGTCTTCTGAATGAAATTAAATTGCACATTCCACCCTGGTTATTCTTAACTCCCTCATTCACTGTTCTACTGCAATTTTCAGAGCGTGGGAAATCAAAACCAGGTGTGTGGGCAGCAAGACTACTGGTGACTTTCAGGCTCTCTCACACGAGAAATGCATTACAGGCATCTTTGGCTCTCTCCACATTGCTGGACAAAGTCCAAGACACAAGTATCAGAAGAAAAAGGAGAGCAGCCATCTCAAGTTACTCCCTGGTTGACTTCCTGCAGGCACTAATATTTCTAGCAAGCCTTCCTGCGATGTTACTATGAAAAGCATGATGCTTTAAGCATGTGTAATAATGAAGAATTGGCACTTCGCTCAAAAAAGGCTTTTCTGGACAAAAGTTTAACCTAAATGTCATCAGCTATTCCTTAAAGGAGCTCCAGGGGCTAGATGACAGAAAACCAAAAGGAAGTTCAAGGTGTCACCCAGTTTGGTTTAGTAAACCACAACAACAAAGGATATGAGGCAGCTTCAAAACAAGCTGTGTTTGAAGAGACACCGCCTAACTCTGCCAGGCCCTTCTGACATCCCAGTTAGCTGTATTTTAGGGTTCTGTATAAAGTCTTTCCCTCCATATAGCAACACCTGTTATCTTCATCGAGACGATGTCTTTAACTATTGCTATTGCTAATTTCCACCTAGCTCTTCCTTCCTCCTTGCTGGGTAGTCAGGTCTACGATGTCAAGTTACCTGCTTTGTCAAGAAAACTGCTTTTCAATCTAGAATCCGTATCTTTAGGGATTTTTTCCAACCGTTTTTCATGTTCTTGAAGATTCCCTTCTCTACTCTTGTCCTTAGTTGAAAAAGTCTCTTTGCCATTATCTCTTGCTATGCTAAAATCTTTTCGAATTGATTTAAATACAGGACCCTGCTCAAAGGCTGAAGTGAGATCCTTCTGGATTGCATTTTCCATCTGACTATCTTTTTCACTGTCCAGCTCATGTTCTGTAACCCTCTTGCCCTCTTCCAGATGGTCTTCAGAAGGGAGAGTGTCTTTCGGAGTGAAATTCTGATCATCTTCGTTGTCACTCCCAACAACAGGTATGCTTGCCAAATCCCCAGAGTTCAGAAAGTAATCATCATCATCATCATCATCCAGCAGTGAGTTTTCAGATCCTGCTCGATTCTGTATTTCATAAGAGACGCTGTCGAGGGCAGTTGGTAAGTTGTGGACAGCGTCCTCAGACATTTCTGCATCCAGGATTTCACTACCTAGGGAAGAGAAAATGACAAAACAGTCAGAACATTTCCCAGCTGCGTGTGTAACAAAGGTGAATGAAAGGGTCCTTTGGTAATCTGTGCAATGCTGCAATTCCTCGAACCCTTTAACCTTCCTGGATCAGCACTATGGGACAAACACCGCTGACAAAGAGACCTTTCTGTCCCACTCACCACACAGTGAAACAGAAGCTGATCTGAGAAAAACCAATCAAGGAAAGAAAAAACATTAATTCCTATCACTAGTAGCATTTGTGCAGAAGGTTGTGTGGGGAGAGAGCAAGCAGTAGGGGTTAGGAGAAGGGCAAGACAATTTTTTTTGTCAGCAGTGGTACTTCTAAGTTCCACAAAACATTCTATGTCTTATGTAAATAAATAAAAATACTTACATTTTTCTGTAATATCAAATACTGCATCAGATTTATCTTCAAACTGTAAAAAGGAAAGCACTACATCATTATCTTGGTCAACCTGGAAGTATTTTTCTAAAACGAATCCAATCAAAAAGCCAAACCAAAATGAAGAATCACAGTTCCTCCTCCATCCTTTCTTCCCCCAGGCAGAGTTGTATTTAACACTGCTACATCGCTGAGAAGTCACAATTAGCACAAGTTCAGAAGCACACAGAAAAGAATTACACAACAAACTCAGAATTAGCTGCTAGCTTGAGAAGTGGAGAAGGAATGTCAACATTCCTAACAACTCACTTCCTAACAATGAGATAATGAGAGTCAGAAGGAGCACAATCAACAAAGAACCAGAGGACATTCTGAGTGCTGCACAAAACATCTGTTCTCACTGAATGTTTTCTGACAGATGTTGAAGTTGACAGTACATCTGAAGAAGTGTGTGCACTCCGGATAAACAAAGTTTCCTTTCCAACGTCCAGCTCTCAGCAGCACTCCTCATTTCTGTCTAAAAGATATCAGTGATTCATTTCAGTCATCGCTCCTTCCTCAGCATCTCCATTGCTACACATTCATTTCTGGTAGGCTGTACTTGCACTTTGGTCCTTAAGCCATCTTAAGGAAACTAATGGGATTTGATAGCAATGGGATAATCTCTAACTTTGCTGAACTCCAGTCATTCAGTTGAGACGAAGCACCTGAAGCAGATTTCAATCCAAGTAGCTTCTTGACTCTTTTGAGATCCTCTGTACATGTGGGAAAATACCACAGGTTCCGGACACCTCTAATTCACTCTTCTACTCAAAGAAATGACAAGGCACAACTTAGCACGAGGGAGACATCTGCAAGTGCATGTTAGGCACTACCATGAGTACTTCTGACAAGTTCAAAAACGTTTATGTATTCTTATGTAGATATGTATATTTATACACACATTATGTATATCGATGTATTCCATATGAAGCTATGCCCTGAAATGGGCTCACACACTTCCCTGAATTAGTGCAGGGTGTTCTCTCAGCTTCTGTTCACTGTAGTACCTTTTATTTCTTCTGCTAACATGTTTGAAGATTCAGTGGTTGAAAGGGAACAGGAGAACTCCAAAGGCAAACATGCAACTCATTACCAGAAGGTATTTCTTGGGGTCATTCCAGACAGACCCACGAAGAGGAATCTCAATATCCCAGCATCAGTCTCAGGTAAGTGCAGAACGGGAAGGATCCACAATGGAAACACAAAACGTTCAGCTCCAAGCTCCCAGCAGAGCCCTCAAAACTTACTTCCAGTTTTAAAGCACAGCTCAGGACTGTCATTTGAAACACTTTCATTTAAGCACTTCAACAAGTGCTTTGCCAGGGAATAACTTAATGATACTCACAGTGCTTTTAAGGTAGTGAGCATTCCCCCTAAGAGCTTACGACAGAAGTGTTCAGGTATGATGAAAGTAAAATTAAATGTTTTAAAATATACCCTCCTCAGTGACTCTGCCTCATTAACTAGCATTGTACACAAAGCAATGCTCTGCCCAGTGAGGCTGCAATAAATAACACAAGAAATAATGACAAAACAATTAGGTATTCCTGGAAACCGTGTGTTTTAACTACTCTTTAGAGCCAGATAAAGTACTGCTGTTATTTAAAAAAAAAAAAAAAAAACAACCAAGAAACACAACTCACTACTTATGTTACTGCATCTTTTTAATGGCATACTGTTCTGAGGATTAGCTCCTTTGCTTTGAGCAGGTGGCAGGACACTGCTTACCATTCCATACAATGTGCTTATTTGAAATAACTAAAAACCCATCCCATACTTTAAGAGCATCCCAGGTTGGCACAGCATCCACAGATGAAAGAATCAGCAGATTTTGTTGTGTGAGATAAAGAAAGAGAGAAGCAGCCTATGGCTGCACCCTCGTTTTGCATGCAAAATTATGTCTTTAAACAGAACAACCCCAAACCCCAGAACAACTTAACACACGCAGGCACACATCCTTCCAGCAAGCCTTCCCAAGTCTGATTCTAGGTTTTACTGCCTCGCTAAGCAGCAAACTGTGAGAAGGAAGCAGATGTTGAGAAAACAGAAACTAAAAATAGGCAGAGATCCCTCAATTTCTCTGCACCTACACACCACACAGCACACCCCCCCACGCTTCAGCATTCTGCTAAGGAAGATGGGAGGTTTTTTTTGTTTTTTTTCCAAGCGACTCCAGTCCTCGCCGCCATTCAGGAACCAGGTGCGGGCAGCCCAGGAAGCATCCCCTGACCTTTCCCATGTAACAGCGGCAGGGATGCCGAGCTGCCAGCAAACCGCACCACGTGTGCCCAACTCAGCGGCGGGCGTCCCGCGGAGCAGCCGGAGCACAACCACCCTACCTTCGAGCACCTGAGCAGGGAAGAGCGGAGGGTAACAAAGAGCCAGCCTGCTGCGGGTACCTGCTACAGGAACAGATCGGCGGCGGCAGGAAGAGAACCCGGCGGGGTCAGGCGAGCCGTGGAGCCGGGAGCTGCAGAGCCCCCTAGCCGACCCCGGGCAGCAGCCCAAGGGGGGAGAGATCAGCCCCGGCAGAGCCCTGGGGGAGAGGGAGACGTGGGGTGGGGGGGGTGAGCTAGGTGGGCTTCGCGAGGCTTGTCCTTGCACACGCTCAGGTTGTTTTTAATTGCTTCTGCTGGTTTTAGTCTTAAAGTAATGAGACGGACGCTACGATGCATTAAATGCCATCCGAGCAGTCACCTACATGCGTGAAAGGACAAAGGCAGACACTGTTCCGGTTCTTGCAGACCCCATCTTCCCGTTCCAGAAATACAGTTTTACTTTGTATCCTCCTTAAGCACCTCAAATGAGGATGCTCCATACATGCTGAGCAAGGCACGCTCTGCTGGCTTTTCATGTCTCCCTTCTCAGGACTGAACGATCCAGCAGGACGCGCTGCGAGCAGCTCAGCTCAGACGCGGATCGCCTCCTTCTGCCCCCAGATTTCTCTTGAGATTTCTGAATATTCATGGGCCGCTTCCAAACAAAGCCTCCGCCGACCTACGGCTCCCATACCCCCACGCCGGTGGGGCCGAACATCAGGGAGTTACGGTGTGTTTTCCCTGAAGGATCACTGCTCTGAGTCCGTGCAGAGCATCGGGAGACGGGAACCCCCCCGGCAGTGCCCACCCGGGAAGGGTACCGTGCACTGCCCCGAAAACACGAAAAGCAAACAAACCGAGGCATCCACAACAAAGGCTTTGCTTTTAAAAGCAAAGAAATACTCCCCTTGAACCCTCGCTGACCTTTCCCGCTGTAGTTAAGTCACTACAACCAGTGAGCGACACTGATTTTGGCTAAACTCCATCTCCACCGGAGATCTGGGGAACTCTCATTCCTTGCAGCACATGGCAAAGAAAACTGAAGCTCATGAAGTTACACAGATATGAAAAGCTCCCAAACAAGACCTGTCCACATGACAACACCCATTTCTGTGCTGTGTGCATCAAGCAGTTGTCCCAAACCAAACGTCACACTCCAGATACATACTTCAGAATTTCCCAGATTGCAAGCATATACCTGAACATTTTGGCCACATCTTTCAGAAGTATTACTCATGTGGACGAGGACAATCTGCAAAGCACACGATTCCTGCAACTCCATTGAACTCAGAAGATATCTCATTAACTGAGTGCATCCACCACGTCTTTAAGGGAAAGCCAGTCCTTATGGCACAACTGGGAAACAAGGAGGACAACAACCCCAGCTGGGACGATTGATCCAGGGACAATCCCTCTGCTCAGGTCTCCTTGAAGAGGATCACTAACCATGTCACAGATCTCTTATACTGTTTGTATTAATTCAAAAAAAGCCTGTAAGGAAAGCAACACGCCTTTAAAACCGAAGTTATCTTCTTTTCACTACTATCAGTGCTCAGATCAGAAGCCTGCAGGATAGCACTGCATGCACATCAGGAGAAGGCACACGTGGCACCTCCTGCTTGTTGATAAACACAGCAGGGATTATCAGCCCTCCTTCACAGGATAGTTTCTATGTTCATTAACATATAAATCATCTCAACTACCGTGAGGTACTGTGAATCTTTTCCTTCTCCTAACAGTTCAGTGCCAACAACAATGGGGGAGAGAGTCAGAGAGCTTGCACGTGTATGCAATGCTCTCTACTGTTATCTTAGTCCTTAAGATGAGCAGTCATGCAATCTGCTTTACTCTTCAAAGTTTCTTCCCAACTCACTCTGTTCTGCTTCTCTTCCACGTTCCTCTATAGTACCCTCCTCCCCTGCTCTTATAAAAATCACTGATTCTTTACTCCCATCTCATTTGCCACTGTCAGCCTGGCTGCCTTCTGATTTTCTCCCTTCCTATGAAGAAGTGGTTGTTAAAACACACAGCTTATCAGGGTGCTCCACCTTCTTGGCAGGTATTATTACAGATATTCAAGACTCTTCAGAATGATATGCCTGAAAACAGGTCAAAACAGGCAGAAAGGACAGCAACACGATGTGAACAGAGCTCTCAGTAAAGCTACAGGACTGCCTTGCTCCACGGCTCCATACAACTGCCTGCACACAACACCTACAAAAACCAACTACTGGTACTACAAATCAGAGCCATGTCTACTTGATGCTTTTGCCTCCCAGTGAGAGGAAGACAAAGTCTGCCTATTTAACCCCAAACATGCACTGCAAGATTTTCCTTCAGCATCTCTATCCAATCTACCTGGTATGTCTCTGGGCAGATACTCTGCCAAACAAGTACCAAAGTATCATTTTGTTCATGGAAAACAACGTCATATGCAACATCTCCTGCCAGGCAGCACTCAACTTACTGAACACACGTCATATTCTACACTAACTACACTGCATTTCATAAAAGCCCTCTTGAGCACATAACACCATTTAGAATAAAGCTGAAATAATTCCACTGACTTTTAAGATAGATTTAATAAATAGTAAGATACAAAAAAGAAAATAGCAGGAACGAGTTAGTAAAAAAAATAGGAATAAGGAAGAACTCCAAAATGACTCCTGTAGGAACAGTTATGTCCAGATGCACTAATTCTGCCTCAGGTTCTTCTCACCCAAATGCAGACAACCAGACATTAGTTTATCAGGTGAGTGACTCCACTTTTCTCTTGTCAATGGAAATGTTCCTCCACAACCCTATCACATCCTCCCATCCTGTGCTTATCACGTATGTTACCATACAGTCTACAAAGACACAGGCTGCACAGCACGCTGCTATACCTTTGCATTTTTTGTTGGTTCAGAGTGTCCAGAATGCCTGCATCTTGCTCCTGCTCTCTGGTGTGACCTTCTGGGCAGTGCTGGAGCTTTCTGACCACAGACAGCAGAAGCCCAAGACCTAAGAACCAGGCTGTAAGCAATTGCTAGCTTAAAAGTGAGATTCTAAAGACGTTGTTCAATGGAAGCATTACTAAGTTAACAATGATTTGTATGACAACTCTTTTTACTCTCAAAATTCAATGCAGCATATATCTGAGGGAGATACCAAACTACATTACCATTGTGCTTCTTTACAGAAAGGACAGAATACAGCATGCCACTGGTGGATCAGAAATACATTTTTCTACTGAAGAGTGAAAGGTGAAGATGACAGATGCCAAGAGCACACACAGCTCTGCTAATGTGCCTTGGATGAGGTGTGCTCCGCTGGAGAAGCCCAATTTTGAGAAGTTTAGATGATCACAGAGAATAAATGTTATATGCAAAAGCAGGAGTTGGGCACAGGAGCACTGCTTTTATGCAGTTAGCAGACTTATAAAATGGAACATAGAAACCATCTGAGCAGAGGTAGTCATCGATGGAAAACATTGAAGAAAATTCACTACATTAAACTTGCAACAAGGGTTGTTTATGGAAAAGTCAACGTGAACGGGAATGGTGGGATACAATGGTCAGTAACTGAGAGAATAGTTGAGATGACTACTTCAACAACACTGGGAGACATTTGGGAATGAATTTCCAGTATCTCAACCACGCAAGCAGCATTGAAGCAAGCGTAAACAGCTGACTTTCCTTTTGCTTATGATATGCTACGTGAAAAGCCTTACTGTAAAAGACTAAGCTTGATTATGCTTATTTTTTTTACAAGGTTAATTCAAGGATTATGACAGCAAAGCATCCTTTGAGGGGTGCTCAAGCCTTTGCAGAGAAACATATTTTCATCACCTTTATATTACTTAAAGAGTACCTAGAAAGAAAACTTCCCAAATAAGATACCCTCCATTTTTAAATAAACCCACATAAAATTATAAATCTTTTGCAAGCAACTGTTTCTTGATGTAGACATCCAGGTGTTCACCCATTCACACCAAATCAATTCCCAAGGGCCCAAGCATCAAATTTCAGCACTAGCATTGTACACCACAAGCCATTCTGTCTAGCTCAATGGGTTGGTTGAGTATTGTAAATAAAAAATCATTCTATTCATAATCTTATCTGTTCAACAGCAACCTAAAAAATAAAGCTGAAGTGCCACAAATAATTTAACAAAATTAAAAAATAATAACAATAAGCACCTGTTATGTTAATCCAGATATTATTTAGGAAGAATATCAACACATTCAACTTCTCATATTTTCATTAGAAAATACAACAGTTTTCATTTCAGGTAGATCAAGTATTTAGCCGTAAGAACTTCCACAATTCACCAAAAAACACCACACCAAAGTTTTCCATACTGAGGAGGGACACGCGGAGCGATAACTGATGGAAACTTCTGGACTCAATACCAAGTGGGTGAATACCCAACCAACACAAAAACAGTTTTTCCTGAGACCAATGAAAACGAACTCATGTTATGATAGTTTTTTTCTTTTATCTTAGCTGGCAGGTGGCAATCTTGAGAAGAAAAAAGGCAAACTTTTTTTTTCCCCACTGGGCAATACTCAGTAACTCATCAGATAAATTGACGTACCAAAGCAATGGCCACGGCAAGACCAATAGGTGCTTGGATAGAGATCTCAACCTCTCAGAGCAAGCTGCTCCACAGCTTGAGTGTCACCATGGTTTGAAGGTTCTCCTTTATGTCCGCAATCTTTTCAGTAATCAGAAATGAAGTTTTATTAAGAGTTCTGAAGTCACTGTCCTACATCCAGCCACTTCCCTTTGAACTTCTTGCAGACAGCCAAAATCTTCATCCTCCAGAGATGTGTAAGAGCTGTGAGCAATCCCACAAAACTCTCTGACTCTGCTTGTGAGCAAGGAGAACATGGTGAAAGCCATGGCTTTAAGACAAATCAGTGATCAAGTTCATTCCCATAGCTGTAGGGAAGCCAAACATCTGTGCAACTGCTCCACTTATACTCTAGAAGGTCATCTGCTCTGTTTGGCAATGATGAGTTTCAATGCAAGTTTTGCATTCTCTGCAATCAATTCAGAAAACACAACTCCTCTCACAGACTGGAACAGAAAGCTAGTTGATGTTCTTCTGTTTTCCAAGGTCATACAATGGGAAAACTTCATCTTTGGAAAGATGGAACTGGATGGCTCAGAGACATTAAGCAGCCTACAGATTGCTCCAGACAGATTCAAATGCAAATTAGCAGCAACAACCTCATTCTATCATAAAGCTTTCAATAAGAAGTTACACGCACTCCACAGAAAGGACTTAACTTGTTGAAAGAATATCTTGAACACGGCTTACAAAAGTTATTTGTCCTCAGTTTCTTCACAGGCTGCAAGACGTGGGCAAGAACCTTCTGCTGTTCTTCAGATAGATCCACATGTACTTATAGACTGTGACAACATAGTGCCAAGCCTTGGGGTTAACACTGCTGATGGCTTTGGGAACCACCAACACCATGGAGCTGCCACCTTGACGCCTCACTACACTTTGACACAGACAATTGAAATAAACTGAAGAAGAGCATCAAGAACATTGCATTTGGAACAAGAAGAGGTTGGACAGTTGGACGGCATCAACAACCCCTCGCTCCTTCCAAGTTTATTCATTCAGCGATGCCAAGATGCTATCAAAACCACACAGAGATGCCCTCAACAAGGAGAGAGGGTCGAACACACCACAGAGTGAGCGGGACCCGAGGCCTGAGGGCAGCACCAACGCACAGGACAGCCCCAGCCATGGGGCCCAGGCGCCATGCCGCCGCCCCGGGGGCGTTGGACAGCGGCGGTGCCCGCTGGGCGCATCCCACCCCGCCCCGCCCCCTGACCCCTCCCCTNGGAGGGTCGTACCCGCCAGGCCGCGAGCCCTCTTAAAGCTGCAACGACAAGCCCAGCGCGGGGTCGTAGCGCGCCTGCGCCGCGCGCCTGCGCACTACCTCCCGTGTCCGCCTCCCATCTCCCCCTGCGCATGCGCGTTGCGGTCTCCTCAGGACCTGTCTCGCTGGCTCCTCTAGAGAGGCAGGGACCGAGGGCACAGCGGGGGTTGAGGGCTGATCCTTCTTGGCCACCTCCAGACAGGTGTGGGGATAGAGACGCGAGGCTTGGCTTGGGTTATGTCAAGTGACAACTGGCTTTTATTGGCCCCATGGCGGCCACAAGGCCCATGATGGCGTAGCATGGCTGCCAGGCTGTGCATTGCAGCGATGGACGGTGCAGGCCTCGCCTCATGTCAAGCTTTACCTCATGCTTTGGCTCACACCTCCCCTCAAACATCACGTCAGACCTCGCCTAGTGTCATGCCTCACCCCGAGCTTTGTGTCGTGGCTCCACTCACAGCCCTGGCTGTGCCCCCCAGCCCACTGCACATCCCCAGCGCTGTGTCCAGCACCATGAGGATGCCGTGGGGATGGATCCTGGGCTGGAAAACGAGCCAAGGTCGTCATGGTTTCATTCAGCAGCGCTCCAGAAGTTGACATGTTGGACTCGCGGCCTTCTTGCTGGACAAGGGTATGTATTTGTTGATTTGGCAGGATGCTCAGCACACTACAAAACATCATTTAACGACGTTATCGCATCCCAAACCCACAGCAATAAGGGCTGTGTCATGTACTTTGAACTTAAGTCTGTTCGCTTCTTATTTTGTGCCACTGTGAAGCACTTCCTTCCTGTGCTGAATCTACTGTGGAGTGGTTTTGAAGAACACATGGAGTATTTCCAGGACATTCATTTTTTTTCACTTTATTGGAAACAGACTAAAAACATGCTTGTTATTTATTTATTTTTTGGTGGTTGTGTCAAAGCTCATGAATGAGCCATTATGATTTTTTTAGTTAATCTAACATTTGTTGGTATGACTGTAAACAGCCATGCTTTTAATGTCAGAATGGATGTTTTATATTTGACCACATTTTTCCTCATCAAATGTTGGTGTAAGGGCTTTTTCCACAAACTCCGAGGACTTAATCCCGTGAAGATTTCCATATCTGCTTACCTGGAAATACCTGAGAGGTCACACTTGGTTTGCAAAAACCAGTGTAATTCTTCAAGATGAAAGCCTAAATATTTTAAGCTTTATAATGTTGCCTGCAATCTTCATGCTTTCCAAAACTTAAGACACTCAAAATGTTAACAAGGCATACACCTATTAAAAAAAAAAGATGCTGTGAGTAAGATACCATTCATTTTTATGGTGAACAATGTCAAGCCTTACACATATCTATAAGTGGCTGGTAAGAACAGCGTGTTCCTTTCTCCTTACAATTTAAATAATCTAAAAGCTTGCTAAAACTTGGTCCTGCAGAGAAATCTCCACTGCCTAGGTTTATCAGATTTGCACAATTAAGGGGTGATGTTGAGTAGCAGCTGCATTTCAGCAGTAATTGAGATGAATCTTTAGCAAACACTGGTCTTCGTCTGGCCTGAAATGTTTAATGCATGATGTTGGGAGTCACTTCGGAAATGCTGTCAGATGTCTCCTTAGAAGCTGCTGCATTCCAATGACAGTGTTAATGAATGCAATATTTTAATAATGTTTAACAGTAATAATTAGTAATTCAATAATAATAATGCTGTTCACATCCTCAAATATGAAGTAATTCTAGTTAATGTGTCGTTTTGTTATATTTCTTAATTAATTTGGGATTCTTTATGACAAAGGATAGCATAGGTAGAGCATAAGCTTACAGTGAAATTAAGTAACTGTTCAAAAGTTACTTTCATCTTTAGAAAACTGCAGGTGAAAAGGATGAGTATTTTAACTCATTTAATGGGCACAAAATGCAGTTGCAAGAAAATACTTTAATATGAGTTAATATTTATATTGTTTTTGACTTGTGAATGGCTAGAAAATTTAAATGTAGGGCTGCCACTTATCAAGTTTGCACCAGGCATGTCCACTGAAGCCCTGCCCAGACAGCAGGATGCGTGGATGTGGTCCATAAATGGCCTTTGAACATGCACAGATTTCTCAAAAGCATTTGTCTGGTAGCACAGATGTGTTGTACGTGTGCTGAAAATGCATGTATTTTTGAGAGATATTTTCTAGAACAACAGAAAACACAAAGAAAAAAGAGCCCTTTTACAAGATAAATATTTTTTAGTGATCTGAATCATAGTAACAGCGTTTGAGTATTCAGAAGTCAGAAAAAAAACCTTAGAAAATTGTATTTGTTTATGAATTAAAAATTTATCAGTAACAAAAGTATTTATTTGTTCTTGTTGACTTCTGGTTTCTGAGTCATCGTGTGCTTCCTTCACGTTTTCAGACTCCAGCTTTGACAGTGCATGTCTGGGGGGAGTTGTCTGGTTGGTTGACTTAATTAAACCTTTATTTTCATGTAATCACAGCTCCAAAAGCTCAGGCATTCAGACTGACCTCGAATACCAATAACATCAGAAGAACTCACAAAGCTGTTGTGAGAACCTCTTTAGGCTACAGTGCAAATTCCTGTTGTATTTGATAAGATGAAAATTTTGTATAACTTGCTCAGAGCATGCTAGCAGAAAGAGACATCTTCATTTCATTCAGTGTCTCTCATAAGTAAATTACGGAGCTGATGGAAACATTTGAGCTTTCCCTATGCAACTGAAAATGCTTTCAGGCCACTAAACAAAAAAGTGTTGTTAAAAATAGATCCTGTCATTAAAATGGAGCATAATAAAACCAGATGCTAATGAAATCTATGCTTGATGGAAGGCTTGCTTAAGCTGATACTGTGGATGAGAGTGTGGCAATAAGCATGGACCATTTAAAGCTATATTACCACTGGTATGTATGCTGCTTAGATGCATCTCTGCCCTTTCTGTGAATAAGGCAGTTGAAGTAGTCAAACACGTTTTCCAGCTTGTTCAGACCTGACATGATTTTGACTCTAAATGAACTGTATATGTAAGACTCTGTAAAATATGTAGATCGTGTGGTGATGACTAGTGTAGAACAGACCTAGATAAATGCCTTGATAAGGCAGGGAAAAGATAAGACTTTTCCACAGAGTATTGTGTTTGAATTGCTCTTTAATTTACCCCTGCAGTGCCTATATTATAATCTGCTGTTCAATTCTTCATGAGACTATTTGTCTTTAAAATAGTGACATTTAAAAAAGAAACCACGAAGCTCCTTTCACATGCAGGCTGCAGTTCAATGAACTGGATGAATGATCTTTGCACATACCCACGGGCATATACAGCTGAATAGAGATCTCCCAGAAAACCAGCCAGCCCTACATATTAAGATCCAGACACTCCTTCCTCCATTCGAGCACAGGTTATATTCAGAGAATTGTAGGTTCTGCTGCATGGTTTTGGCTGAACACAAATCAACTGAATAATCCAGATTCCTTTTCAGTGAGGTCATTGAGCATCCTAATAGGACAGGCTTTGTAAGGGGCTGTTGCATCTGTCATGCCTACGTTTGGGCCAATGGATAGACTCAAAAGACCAATGTAGAACATACAATTAAGAGTATGGGAGTCTGATGTTGGCAGAGTTGTGTCGTCCTGACTTCCAAAATAGCACCTGATTGCTTGAACACAGCACTGAGGCTGTGGGACAGGAAGACATGAGAGCAAGGACGGCAGTGTCTAGAAGACTGAGACTTGAAGGGAAGGAGTTCTTGGAATTGAACTGTGGTACCTTGGGTCTTTCTTTGTCCTTGACACTGTGGGGGACTGAAACTGGACTGATGAGGGTCTGACTCAACTTCACACGTGAAGAGATGCACTAGGCCCTAAACTCTTAATTCTCAACCTGAGAAGACTGTAGCTCAGAAGAGGTAATACTGGGGAGCAAGAGGCTGCTGTGAGCACAAGAGCCAGGACCTGGCAGCTGTGTGCTGTGTTCTGCCCACTGGTTCTCTGAACCTAGAGGCACCCACTGGCAGAGTAGCAGTGACAGCTCTGGAGGAGATGAGCTGCCAGCAATTTTTGTGTCCAATAGATGTGCAGAACAGCCAAAAGCTCTCAGCTTTAGATGGCTCCACTGCAGATACCAGCAGCTTTCAAGGCAGGGCTGTAATGACCTAAGCAAAAACAGAACGTTTCAGAGGGAATGCAATGGTTAGCAGAGGCTCCACTCGGTGTCTGAGCAGAGTGAGGGGACAGGGCTCTAAGTTTGTCCCGCAGCACTGGGGCACATGGTGATGTTAGGGGCCTGCACAGGTCCCTGAGGCATGAGGACAAAGGCCACGAGGAGGCTTGGAAATGACAAAGATTGAGGAAAGAGAGAAGCCAAATTTTAAAAAGCAACACATTCAGCTTGTTTAGTCACAGATACACAAACGCAGGAGGGGTGGCAGAGGCCTATTTTCATCCTGAAACTCCCCCTCACGTCCCAGACTTGCTTTGCTTGGCTGTGTTTGCTGTGGAGATAACATCCCCTTCCCCCACCACCCACAGATTACTGGAGGAACAGCCGTTGCAGAAGGAAAAAAAAGAAAGCAGTTGCCTTACTCTGCCTGCAGGAGAAATGTCAGGAAGTGTCTGGTGGTGGGTGGGATAAAGGAGGAAGCTGAACTCTAGAGAGAATATTCTAGCTCTGCTCGTGCAAACAAATGCCCCTCTGTATTTTGCTTGATAAGAACATACAGTGGTGGTCTTCCTGCGTGCAGGAGGAGAATGGTGTACACAATCCTGAGGGATTTGATTTGTCCGTGCTGCGTCATCCAAAGCACTCAGTGAACTGGAGGGTGAAAAAGTGTAAACAGCTCGTTGGAAATACAAGCATCATCAATAATTAATAGCGACTTTTTGTAATGGGAGTGATGCAGTATTAATTATGAAGCTGACTTCTATTTGGATGGATTTGTGTGTGCATGAAATTTGGACCAGAATTTAAGTTCAGTGCAATCATGCTTTTATTCTAATTACAATAATTATAGATCCATTCTGCATCTTCTCTTTGAGTCTGTATAACACAGACTTTTGTTTTTGCAGACCAAATGTGGCAGTTCTCAAGTCCATTAAGTGAATCTGGTTGTAAACACAAAGGAAATTGTTTTCAGACATTGTCACAGTGCAACCCTGTGGAAATGTCAAAGTGCACCAGGAGCACAGGTAGTGCTAAATACTCTAGATTTCTAAAGTCACAGTCAACAGTGATGAAAGAGCTTAATTGCATATGTCATGAAATATTTAAATAGATAGTGACCAGCATGTGCAAATCTGGTATCTTGACTTTTACAGCTATTTATGTATTATAAACAGCTGATGCTACTCTGTGCCAGTGACTCAATCTTTTTTATTCCGTAGCCATAAAAACTGTGATTACACCATCCAAAAATCACTATTTCGTGCAGTGCATTTTGAAGCTTATTTTTTGTACAGGGTGATCTGTTGTGAAAAGGTCTATGGCAGAAGTACAGAGCTCAGAGAAGAGGACTGGGTCCTTACATCCTCCTAGGCATTGGTGCCCTTACTCCATAGCAGATCACAGGAGGTTAGTGTAGAGAGCAAGCAAAAAGTTCCTATTTGTTGCAGTAAGTATTCTTATATGATCATTAACTGCTTTCCAAGCTGGAGTTTATACCACACTCATAACAGATCCTTGTGACAAGGCAGAAGTGGGGAAATACCTTTTTTTTCCCCTTGTGTGTCCTTAGATTTGTTTGTCCATCTGCTTTTCTCTCCTTTCTAACAGTCAGAACTCCCACCCCATATCAGCTTTCTTCCTGTAGCATAACCCTGTGCTGCTTTGATCAGCAGTGGGAGAGTTAGTGTCGGCAACTGACTTGTCATCTCTGAGCATGCAGAGTAATGAAGAGTGAGATTAGAAAGAACTCAATGAGACATTGTTTCAGGCTGCTGGCAGGCTCAGGTAGGCACTGTGGTACGGTGAGATTGAGAGGGTATTATTTGCCTCACTAAGATGCCAAAGCTAATATTTTTTAAAATAGTGAAGTGTTGGACTTCTACAAAATCTCAGTGTGCTCAAGGTCAGAACTTTTTCCTGGGATAGGCATCAGGTTGTCTGATAATCAGTTCATCAGTCTACTCTACTGTTCTGATGTCATGGCAGTGTTAATTTTGTCTTCTGAGAGTTCCTGAAAATTGACATGAATAATCCATGAATTTCACGCCGAGTCCACATCAGCTTCCCCAAATGCAGAGTAAAACTGTTGATTGTAATACTTCTACCATTCCTGCTGGAACTTTTGCAGAGCTATTGCACGTATTTTCTGTTGAGCTTGTTTCTTTGTCTGTGGGTATGAGGAATGGGATTACCTTTAACATCTATCTTCTGCTCACATATTTATTGCCAGTGACAAAATCTTCAGTTGTCTTAACAGAAGAAAAGAAGGCTGTTAGCTGTATGGTAACAGGATAAATTTTAGTTATGCATATCTTTTGTCTCTCCACAACTCAAAGAAACATACAGATTGATTGCTTTGTCATACAGCTCTGCTGATTGCTTCCTGCAAGCCAGTAAGCATCCTTAACTCCAATTGACTTCATTGGAAATGGAGTGCTGTTGGAGCCTCTTGGAAGACTTACTTGGCATGCTCCTCTGTGCCTTCAGCAGGCATGCACAATATGTACAAGCATCACTCCATCCACTGGCAGAACACATCTACTGCTGAGTAAGGAGAAAACAGGCAGCCAAGGGGTGGGAGAGCCTGGTTGTGTGAGTGCTTAAGACACCAGATTCCCCTTCTCATCTTGCTGTGGATTTGGACAATTTTGAACTTTTGGTGTTTGTTTTGTTCAGATAGATGATTTCCCTGCAGGTACTATATTACTTTTTCTGTAGACTCTTGAACCCGATTCAGCTTTCATTTATTTGACGATAAATCAAGATTATGTCCAATGAAATCACAGTGTTACTGTGCAAAGGCAATCAGCTCCTCCCTCCCTGCAGCCATTCTCTGCATTTGCTTTACTATCACTGTATCTCTTATCTGGCCCTGCATTACTTACAGTCATCTGGCTTTAAAAATGGCCTACAGGCGTATTTGTCATAGTGTACAGGAAAAACCTCTTGGAAAGGAGATTTAATCAGTACTCAAGCAGGGAGTGAAAGCAACAGAGGATTGAGAGAGGAGAACTCTCATCATCAAGTGCCACAGGAAGGCTGCTGAGAGTTCTGCTGTGCAGCTGAGGAGCTGTTGCAGCTATTCACCACTCCTTTCATCGTGTCCTTATGTACCAGATGTTGCTGTAGGCATTTTACTTCCTCTTTTATTCTTTAAAGGTGACGCTGCCATTCATGAAACTGTTGAGTGATGGAATAATGAAACCGTTCTGCAGAAATCCCCACTGTTCCAGGCAGGTTTATCAGAAAGCACCGCAGTCCTGACTAGAAGAGCCTGCAGCAGGGGAAGGACCCCAACCTGCACTGGTGCGTGCCTCACTGCTATGAGCGCCCTGTCCACTCCTGCCCTTGACACCCTGATTATTTATTTTAATTGCTGAGCATCTCTGGTTCTGTGACACTACTTGAATTTGTCCAGACAGTCTTTCTTATCTGAAAATTACACTTAGCTTGATGGCTACAGAGACATTCATGACTTCAGACCTCGATGTCTGCCTGCTTTCTGCAAATCTGTCTTCCAAAGCCTGCTGCAGGTGTTTTTCTCTCTTCAGCTGCAGACTGCTTGGGTTGTCCAGGGTTTCCAGTCTCAGACACAGTGTTTATTTGGAGTGGAACATACTGTGGGGGACACACCAAGCCTTCCTCCTTGGTGTTTGTTTTTGTATTAGAACTGCAAGCTGCCTAGTGTGAATATTTACAAAATCAGGTGATTGCTAGTGGAGGTCATTTTTGTTTCAAGTCCACATAGCTACATTCATGTGTCTTTGATTTCCAGCCCAGGATAAATACTCCTATTGCAGTTACAGCGTTACAAAAACATATATTCATATCCTGGCCTCTTCCAGGCACATGGAAGTTCAAAGTTTGTGTATTTCCAACAAGTTGCCCATACTCATGCAGGTCTGGGACTACAGTTCTACTCACTCTTTCTTTCAAAGGATAAGAGATTAATAGCTCCCTAAATACAGTTCACTTGTACTTGCAACAACGCTGAAAACAACTCTTTTATATTCAAAAATTCTTGAATAAGCTTTCAGAAATAATGAAGTATTGCAAGGGGGCCATGCCAGTTGTTTGTAAGAGCCAGTCCCCAATTCTTTCTTCCAGCTCTTTAACCTCTGAGACACCTCGTGGTGGGAGCGCTCACTGCGGGGTCGGGATCTCGGGGAGAATCCATTTCAGGGCCTTCATTCTGCTGCCGTCGGAGTGGCTGAAGCCATACAGATGGTGGAATGCTGCTGTGGGGAAAAAGGGTGGGTCTGTGGCAGACTTTTTCTTTAGAACTTTCAAAGCCAAAGGGAAATCCACTTTGCTAGATGATGAAGTCTGCCTTTGACCGTGCGGTGCCTCACAAATATCGACGAGATTGATATTTGATCACTGCAATTTAACAGTTACAGTTTCTGCCCAAATAAAGTGCACACATGGCTTTCCCTGGGGCTTCACTTAAAGTTTGTTTCATTTGACCTGAAACCGAATGTAGGATGTCAATGTGAGCCTCGATGGGTGCAGCTCCAGTGCATCACCACTGAGACCAGCACCACCAAATTGGATCGGAGCTGCTCTGCGATGTTTTGTAGGACGTGAAATACTCAAACCGTAACAGTTTTACGCACCATAACAGTTTTACAGCTTCTTTGTTTATCTACCTGAAGGTAGATAACATCGTGTTATGCTTTGGAGAACTAACATCTGCTTTCTTACCAGCAGAGAGCTGCGCCCGGCCTTTACAAGGCGTCTGCAGATGATCTGTCTCAGTTGGAAGGAAATATCCATGCCAGACTTCTCAAAGCACATCGGGTCAAAGTGCTGGTAGCCGAGACCTCCCACGTTGGCGTTGCGTTTAACACTGACGTGCTTCAACGAACCCATAGGAAACTTTCTACCAAATCTGCTTTCAAAGCAGAAGTGAAACCACACCAGGAAGGCCCAACGGAGCCGGAGCCGGGACCGGGACCGGGACCGGGACCGGGACCGGGCCGGGCCGCCGCGCAGCTCGGCTTGCCGGGCTCCTGCAACCACCCCGCGTTCACGCCGCGGTCCCGCCCGACTGACTTCCCCCGCAG